>CAUYQG010023368.1:0-28936 GCA_963574415.1 Tarsius wallacei | reverse complement strand
AGTTAATTTTTGTGTATGGGGACAGGTAGGGGTCCTGCTTTAATCTTCTGCATGTGGCCAGCCAGTTTTCCCAGCACCATTTACTGAATAGGTTCTCCTCTCCCCACTGGTAGGTGGTGGAGGCTTTGTCGAAGATGAGTGAGAACATGTGATACTTAGTTTTTTGTTTTTTTGAGAGGTCACTCAGTATTATGGACTCTAGTTCCATCCAGGTTGCTGCGAAATTCATGATTTCATTCTTCTTTATGGCTGCGTAGTATTCCATCGTGTATGTTTTTTTTTCTTTTTAGTTAGGAGTCTCACTCCGTTGTCCAGGCTGGAAGTGCAGTGGCATGATCATGGCTCACCACAGCCTCAACCTCCTGGGCTCAGGCAAGCCTTCCACCTGAACCTCCTGAGTAACTGGATTCCAGGTGTGCCACCAAGTCTGGCTGATTTTTTTTGATTTTTTTGTATAGACGAGGTCTTGCTGTGTTTCCCAGGCTGGTCTTGAACTCCTAGGCTCAAGTGATCCTTCCACCATGGCCTCCCAAAACGCTGGCATTATAGGCATGAGCTACCATGCCTGGCCGTGAGCACCTTTTGAAAAGTAGAAATTGGCTGGTCTCGGTGGCTCAGCCTGTAATCCCAGCACTTTGGGAGGCCGAGGCGAGTGGATTGCCTGAGCTCTTGTCTCTACAATAAATAAAAAATTAGCCGAGTGTGGCAGTGCACGCCTGTAGTTCCGGCTACTTGGAAGGCCGAGGCGGAAGGATTGCCGGAGCCCAGCAGGTCGAGGCTGCAGTGACTGGGAGCGTGCCACTGCACTCCAGTCTGGACGGCAGAGTGAGACTCCAACTCAAAAAAAGAAAAGAAAAGTAGAAATTGCCGTTAAGATGGGAGGTGCCATTCTTTTACACCCATCAGAGTGAGCTTGTGCATGGCTGAGTGCAGGCCAGCCAGCAGTGGGCAGTGGGCAATAGAGTCACCCCTATTTGTTGCAAGGAGAGTGTCACTCAGTGTCCGTTAGAAGGGCCAGTTTTCCCTGAGATGGGGTAGGAGGTGCTCTTGCAGGACCTGGTCAGATGTGTTCAGCTAAACAATACCACATTATGAACGGGAAGGACTCTGGACACTGTGGTTTAGGGTGACCTTTTGGCAACATGCTCAAAAGCCATTAATTAATAAGAAATATACAGAACGAAACCTATACTAAAACCCTAGTCATGTTTGTTCTGTGCTTACCACGTACCAACTACTGCACAGTGTTTTATATTATTGAACTAATTCGGTCCTCACTATGATGCCGAGGCAAGTGCCCTTCCCCATATTAGAGCTGAAGAAAAATAAGATGCAGACAGGTTGTGACTTGTCCAAAGTCACACACCATAGAGTGCTAGGGTAGGACTGAAACTCAGGCCCACTTTGACTGCTGGGATTACCTGCCCAAGCACTGTCTCTGTTAACCCCACTGGTCAAGCCAGGCAGCAGGGCTCCAGGGAACTTGAGGCACCCAAGGCCAGGCAGGAGCCCCAGGTGTGCCTGGGACCCAGACCCCAGCATGCTGGCGGCCTACCGCGGCCGTCTTCCCTTGTTGGGTGGGTGAGTAGGCTGCCCAGAGTCAGCTATAGTCTCCCGAGTCTCGTGTTGGTGGTGGCCCAACTCCCAGGGTGTTTTAAAATAGAAGCAACCCCTGGAAAGCTGGACTGGCCCCTATGAGACTGTTGTGGAGGGAGGTGGGTATAGCAGCTGCACTGCCCGAGCACAGGGCCGTTGGCTATGTCAGCATTCTGGAGATGAGACCAGGGACTGTTCCCTGGACTGCTGCTTCCTGGTGAGAAGGAGAAAGTGCTGCTGCTGCTGCTGCTGCTGTGTGTGTGTGTGTGTGTGTGTGTGTGTGTGTTTGTGTGTGTGTGTGTGTGTGCGCGCGCGTGCACGCATGTGAGCTCCTTATTGTGTTCGCCCCTACACGTTGGCTTTTAGAGCCAGGCTTGCCTCCTGCTGGGGAGGTTGCTTTTCCTGGTCCCCAGGGTTGGGGGAGGTGCTTTTGCTCTAATCCCTGGCTGTCTGATGTCCCTTCTATAGGCTGGTGGCCCAGTTTCGCCTTGCCAAACCACCTAGAATGAGGCTGGAGAAACAGCTGCACCGAAGGCTTTTCCACGAATCTCTCTTTCTGAGGGAACTCCTGGGATGATGAGCATGAGGGTGATGACAACAGTGATTGCTGTGCTGGTCAGGGTCCTGGCAGGAGTTGGGTGCACACGCACATGTGGTCATCCAGGAATGTTTAATGAAAGGGTCCTTTGCAGAGAGATGGACGGGGATGGAGGGCATCAGATAAGTAGTGAGAGCCTGGGTCTGTTAACACCCCGAGGCCTTCAGGAGCAGGGGTGTTAACAGGCAGGAGCTGGGCCTGGGGCGGAGGAGGACAGTCACTACCCACCTCCTTGGGGAGGAGTACCCCCACCTCATTCTTCCCTAAACTACCATCTTTTTCTTTTTAAAAATTATTATTATTATTATTATTATTATTATTATTTTGAGTTGGGGTCTTACTCTGTCACTCAGGCTGGAATGCAGTGGTACAATCACGGCCACAGCAGCCTTGATGCTGGGCTCAGATGATCCATCTGCTTCTGTCTCTGGAATAGCTGGGACAACAGGTGCGTCTCCACACCCGGCTAATTTTCTGTAGAAACGGGGTCTCGCTATATTGCCTAGTCTGGCCTCAAACTCCTGGGCTCAAGTAATCTTCCTGCCTCAGCCTCCCAAAGTGCTGGGATTACAGGCGTGAGCCATTGGGCCCGACCCCTAAACTCCCATCTTCTGCAAGTGTCTTACAATGCTGAACCCAGCCATAGGCATAATAACCGTCCATGACGATCACCTCGGGGGGCACACAGCAGGATGGAAGTGGGGGAAGGTGGGTCTTTGGGGGCAGAGTATCCAGTATCACAGGTGTGGTTACCACTGCTGTCTATTGAACACTCGCCCTGGGCCAGACACTCCTAGTGCCCTTCCTATTTCCCATGTTCCTTGTAACAACTTCCTTAGAAAGGCACTCTTGTTAGCCCCATTTAATAGATGAGCTAGTTGAGACCCAAAGAATGTGAGTGGCTTGCTGATGGTCAGACAGCCAATAAGGGCTAGAGCCAGGGCTAGGACTCCTGCCAGGCTCATAGCCCTTCCAGTAGCCCCTATGCCCTGTTGCCTGGGCACCTGGATGGGCTAGGAAATGCAGTGGCAGGGTGGCTCCTGGTCTTCAGGTCCTAGCCCTGCCACATCCTTGCCCTTCAAGGCAATGTCTCAACCCCCTTGGATGTTATTTGTGTTCAGGAAACTTTCTCCTAGCTATTCCTGTGGAGCCTTGGGACCCACAGCCACCCCGCTCCTTGTATTGACCATTGCAGAAGTTGTTGACTCTCTGGGGTGTCAAGGCTCCCTTACCTGGATCCTTCTCTCTCTCTCTCTTTTTTTAAAGTCAGAATCTCACTCTGTTGCCCTGCCTGGAGTGCAGTGCATGATCGTGGCTCACCACAGACTCTACCTCCTGGTCTCAGGTGATCCTTCTGCCTTAGTCTCCCGTGCACCTGGAACTACAGGCATGTGCCACCATGTCTGACTAATTTTTTTTTAGTTTTTGTAGAGACGGGGTCTCACTATGTTGCCCAGGCTGGTTTCAAACTCCTGGGCTCAAGGAATCCTGCCTTGACCTCCCAAAGTGCTGGAATTACGGGGTGAGCCATCACGCCCAACCTCCCTGCCTGGATCTTTCTGAGCATATTTTAAGGTGGGGTCCTGCTGGGTTTTTGGTAAGGGGAATGAGGTCACATTTGTAAGTGGCTCCTGGGGGCAGCTCTTAAGCAGCGAGAGGCTGAGCGGGAGGGCAGGAGGGGTGCTGCCTGCTCTGGACTGCTTTTGAACAAGCGCCCCAAGCAATTCTGCACACTGAAGGCAGGGAGCTCTGCCCTGCTCATGCCTTCTGTGCTTGGTGGCCAAGCCAAGGGTGGTCACCTGGGAATGGAATGTGCCCTTAGAGACCTTGCCTGATAACCCTGTCATCTGAGGGTAGTTTGAGTCTGTTCTTGGAACCACTATGGACACTCTAGATAGCTTTTGCTCCTGGCATTTCTACTGCAGTGGCCTGTGAATGTGACTTGTTGACACAACATTCCTCCATTTCGAGCACAGTGGGTTGGCTTTTTAAATTTTCTATCCTTTAAAAAATTTTTCAGTCTGGGTGCTGTGGCTCATGCCTTTAATCCCACCATTTAGGGAGGCTGAGGCGAGAGCATTGTTGTTTGAACCCAGGAGTTCGAGACTTGCCTAGGCAATGTAGTAAGACCTTGTTTCTACAAAAATAAAAAATAAAAAAATTTGCCAGGCATAGTAGTGCATGTCTATAGTGCCAGCCACTCTGAAGGCTGAGGATGGAGGATTACTTGAGCCCAGGAGGTCAAGGCTGCACTCCAGCCTGAGTGACCCTGACTCAAAAAAAAAAAAAAAAAAAAAAAAAATTAATATACACAAACAAACAATGAAGCAAAATAGAAACTGAAAATCCTGTTTGAACTCCACTCCTTCCCTAACCTCCCTTCCCTCTCCAAAAGCGTACCCAAGGCAGCCACAATTGACAGATTGCCTTGTATCCTTCCAGACATGCTCTTCCATCCATGCACAAATTCATGAACCTCTAAAGATGTGTATGTCAAAAGAGTTTTCTTTAATTACGTGGAATCACACATTTTCTGTGACTTGCTTTTTTCATATAATCATGTCATAGACAGCATTCTATGCTAACACGTAAATCCGTCTACAGTGCCTTAATTTGTATTCATTCGTTTCCCTATTGATGGACGTTCAGGTTGCTTCTGGGGTTTGTGTTACAGATACCACTGCATCGAGCAGCCTGGAGTACACATCTTTGGGTGCTACTCTGGTGGGGGGTTCCTAGGACTAGAATTGCCTGTAGGGCTGGTGCTGTGTTCATTGCCAGCAATTGCTCTCCAAAAAGAGTGTATTTGTAGTACTTCCACTTAGCATGAATGAGTGACTGTGTTCCACACCCTCGATGACACTGGGCATTACCATTTGTGTTTTTGCCAATCTGCTGGGTAAGTGAGCCTCTCATACATAGGTGTGCCAGTCACTCTGCAGCGGCTCCTTGCGGCCTTTAGAATATTGATCTGTGTGTGGTCTTGAGGTCAGAAGCGGCCAATGCGCCCAAGTTCAGCTCTCCTTAGGCCAAGGTGAGAGGGGGCAGAACGGTGTGGGCGGCTGGGGGAGGTTCTAGTGGTAGATCTCCTCCTGACTCCCCTCCCCTGGTGGTGCTGTCGCCACCCTGCAGAGGGAGCTCCTTCTTCCTGGTTACATTATAATTTACATAGTCCCTATTGTTAGATACTAAGTTTCTACTATATGCTCATTCATCCATCAAACAGACATTTACAATTGAGTCCCTACTGTGTGTAGACCTTAGCATCTTTATACATATAGCTTTTTCTATATTTTGGATAAATTTATACATGACAAGTTCTGGGATGCTTTGAGTTCAAGGGTGTGATTTGGGGGTAGGTGTGGGGGCACTGTGAGCAGAGCAGCTGTCACTGCCACGCAGCTGATGAGTCAAGGAGGATGTGTACCCCCAAGACAGGTTACGTAAGTGTTGTGCAGACCGTGTTGGGTGATAGATACACTATCCTTCCCCTCTGAGCTTCCAGTATGAGCAGGATTTCATTCCTCAGCTGGAATGAAGCTTGCATAATTTGTTCAAGGTCAGCCAAGGAAAGGCTGGGTACGTAGACTGGCAGACTGTGGAGGAGAACCAGAGACTCTTGCCTCCTGGTATGACTTGCTGGTCCTCCCTGAAGTCATCGGTGACTGCAGGCAGATCTGCTCAGCCTGGCCCTGCCCATCCCTGTCTCCCACTCACCAGTTGGGACAAAGCCCCCAGCCTCTGTCCTGAAGCCATCACCCAGGCAGAGAGACCTGTGGTCCTGTCTTCCCCAGAACGAACTCTGATTTCTGTCTGTCTAGGGCTGGCTGCATTGTGCTCGCCAGATGGCCTTGCTTCATGCTCAGCCTCTAGAGGCTGGGTTTTTGGAGGCCCTGGGGTGGATGCTGCACGAAGCTATGCATTGGACAGTGAGCGATTTGGAGCAGATCCAGGTGGAAGGAGAGGCTGGGAGGGGGCAGGGCCAGGGTTCAACCTTCAGTCAGCGCCCTGGCAGGGTGTTAAGTGAGAAAGCAGGACTCCAGTTTCTCTTTCCTCCAGCCACAGCCTGAGAAAATGAATGTAGATTGTCCTTTCTACCATAAAATTGCCCCTGAAATGGGTTCTGAGAACCAGGTAAAAATGGGCATTTTGAGGTGCCGTTGGTAGTAGTAAGATAGCTGAGCTTCTGAGGGAAATCAGAGCTACCTCAGGCCTTTCCTTAGTCCGGTCGAATAAGTGCAGCAGGGGGTGGGCTGGGATGCCCAGAGGCAGACTGCACAGCCACTGGGGGCTGCTAGTGAGAGAGGGGCATTCTTTTGCTCTCCTTGGTGGTGTTGCCTCAGGTTCAGGAGTGGACTTGACCCTGTTTGGCTGGTAGTTCCTGTGCGGCTTCTCTGCCAGGTGCTGTGCTGGGGTGGGGGTGGGGGGGGATTGTGGAGATGAGGAGACAGGGAAGAGAGAGGTGACAAAGCTAGCACCACGATGGCTGAAATGAAAGCTAGCACCACAATGGCTGAAATGAAGGGTTGGCACTTACGGATATGTTTTAGTTAACCGGGAAGTTTACGTACGTGCAGCTGGGACCAAATACATGAAGTGTCATGGCATATCAGGGAAGGGAGCCCACAGCCCCAGGAGGGCCTGGCTTGTCTGCACTCCTGAAGGCCCCAGCTGGAGTCCGGCCTGCTCCTTTGGGAACTGCCTTCAGACTCCCTTGTCTTTGGATAGGAATCTCTTAGTGGCCTTGGTGGCCTGGTGCTTTAGGCTGATGTCCATTGTGTGTGAAGTGTTTTTTGGCAGGTGGCTTTGCTTTTGGGTTTTGGGGATTAATGACGAGAGAGAGCATTTGGGGAGTATTAAGTGATGAGTGTCTGTGTTTTCTCTGAGAGAGGGACAAGTCCAAATGTGAAGGCTGCTGTGGCTGGGAGGCAGGGCCAGGGGAGAGTGGTGGGGAAGGTTCTGGTCCTTAAGGTCCAGGGAGGTTTTAGCTGACCCAGAGATACTGACATTACCTTTCTTCCCTGCCCCTCCCATCTAGGCTGGGTTTGTGGCCCGACTGGGGAGGGGCAGCACTGAAGAGGGGAGCTTGGCCCACTGGTGCCTTGTGAACCCCGGCAGGGCTGGAGAATGTTCTGGGTCCTTTGCTGGTATGTTCTGCAAGTCTGCCTGGGGTCTCAGGTTTCAGTCCCAAGTTATTTCGTGTTATCTTCTCCTAGGAGGGGCCAGGCCCATCTGTGACTGAGGCACGTGCCATCAGGCAAGGGTGTTTCTTGAGGATCTAGTGGGTGGTTTCCTGGTCTTTCCCTGGGGTGGGTGGGCCTCCAGGGTTAGTTTGGGAGGAGGAGCATTTGGGGAGAGGGAAGTCCTCAGACTTGAACGAGCCAGTGGCGGCATTGTAAACTGGATCTCCCCCCACCTTCCCTCTGCCCTGACCCTAATGTGGGCTGACCTGCCATGGTTCCAGCCTGATCATGTGCAAGAAATAACAGCAGCAGTGACAAAAATAGGATCGAGCAAACAGCTCACTGCTCTTTGCTCTGACATGAAAATGAGCTGGGACCGAACTAAGGAAGCATCTGGAAAACGTAAAGTAGGACTGGACCATAGTTTCATGATTTAAAGTTGTGGAAGAAGGCACTATTTCTTTGACCGTGCCCTCCGCAATTCTCTGGGTTCCCTGCAGCGTCTGTGAAGTTAAGGCCTTGGCCAAGAACCCAACTTCCAGTTGTGGTGTTGTTTCCCCTGGGATCTCATGAGCTACTTTTTCGTGGGCTCCCTCCCACTCCCCAGGAGCATGTCATGAGTATTTGTGTGAGCACATACATATATAACTTTAGGGGGAGCAGGTGCATTTTGATAATTTTGGTTTAGTGTTTTAAAAATTACTGGAACCATCATTCTTCCTAATTGAGACTAATGAATCTGGTGATGGAGAAAGTGCGGGAGATGGGGTGGGGCTCTATCGGGCATGATCACCTTCTTCCTTGGTGGAGGAGCACATTGCATGTGCTGCCCTAGGTTAGGATTTTGATTGTACACAAGCATTCATAGCGTGTCAAAGCATAGCCCTCCAGGGATACAGTGTAGTCCTTAGGGCAAAAACTATTGGAGTTCCTCGCCTTCTTTGAATGTTGAGGTACCTAATAAGTGTTTGTTGATTGACTTAATAATATGCAATAATCACAAGTAGTACTTTGATAGTTGGTTTTTAAAATACAGTCACACTCGAACTCAATAAATGTTTAATTTTTTTTTGGAGGATGTGGTTGAAGTTTTTTCCATGGGAAGAGTTGCTCAGTTGGTTGTTTTACTACCTTCTCTGTGAGAAACATGACACTCTGAAAGTGGGTTCCCCTGAAGTGCAAACGTTTTGTGAAAAGTTGGGCCCATTCTGGTACATAGTGGTATTCCATAAATATTTGTTGAGTGATTGAAATCAGAACCATATGAAAAATACATTGCCATGAAGAGCCCTGATTTCTCTTCAGTGTGTCTCATGTCCTAGCAGCTGACATTTTGTAGGAAGATATGTTTTATTTCAAGAGTCCTGCAATTCAGTAAAGTAGTTGGCTCATGGGAATGCGTCTTTGTTGGTTAATTCATTCAGCAAATATTTACTGACTCCCATGCCCTGGGCCTGTGGTCAGTCCTGAGGATGTGAGGAGATGAGATCCAAAGTCAGACTGATACTCTGTCAACAGAGACTTGCTGGATGTCTCAGGCTCTGGCCGTAGAAGAAAGGACGAGACGGCACAGGCTCCCGGCCCACACCTGGGAGGATGAGCTACCTGGAACTCTGAGTGCTGCATGATTTTTATTGGTTGCTAATTATATCTAATAATTTTTGTTGATGGAAACTAATTTCCCTAATGACCGATGTATTATTCTGGTGGTTCTTTTATTGTAGCAGAAGATGGCTGTGCCTCCCACGTACATTGATCTTGGCAAATCTGCCCGGGATGTCTTTACCAAGGGCTACGGTGAGTGATGTGGGCGGGGGCCTTTCAGCTTACTGGTTGGGTTGGCATGTTTGAGGTTTTACCCATAACAGTTCGGGAGGCCCTGGGTCAGTCAGCTCTTCAGAACTTCCATGTCAGGGAAAAAAGAGCAGCTTTCTCTTTTCTGGCCGGGGAAGCAGTTTTGGCTGTGCACCCAGCAGGGGCAGGCTTGGGGACTGCTGGTGCAAGTGGACAGGCTTGGTTTGTTTTCTAAGTGGAAGCTGCTGCAGTGGAGCGCACCTTCTAAATTTAGCCTGTTCTCAGGTACGTGCCCACCAGGCCCAGTGGCTCTCCTCCTAGCTGCCGGGCACCTTCTTCTGAGGTCCCACTGGGAGCACAGGTAGGGCCCAGGTGGACCTGTGCCTGGCCTGCCTGCTGCTGTTCTGTGGCCACTGGGCTCCATGCACAGGCAGACGGCAATAGAGATCGGGTGCTCTCAGTCCTTGTGGCCCGAGGGTGCTTCCTTTCACAAAACATTTTGAAACAGCCATGTGGGAGGCAGTGCTGCATTTCTTGAGTTAGTTATTTAACCTATTAACAGTCATCTTCTTCTTTCTTTAGGATTTGGCTTAATAAAACTTGATTTGAAAACAAAATCTGAGAATGGATTGGTAAGTGGTCCGGCTCATATGGAACATGAGTATTTATTGTAGACCAATGAGTGACTGCCAGGGCCTGGCTGGCAAAGCCTGAAGAAGGGACTTATTTTGATTGTGGCAGTTTGTGATTGTCACATTCTTTGATCCTCCATGTGATGGGCAGCCCAGGGGAGCCATGCCAGAAGGCCCTCAATTCAGCAGCTGTTAGTACTCACAGTTTTAGTTTTCCTTGTGCTTCTTATTTTAAAATTGACTTGTGTTCGACTACAAAATTATTATTTATTTATATTTTTATTAGAGATGGGGTCTTGCTATGTTGCCCAGGCTAGTCTTGACCTCCTGGGCTCAAGCAGTCCTCCCACTTAAGCCTCCCAAAGTACTAGGATGGCAGGCATGAGCCACCATGCGTAGTTGTCCACAATGATTTTTTTAAAAATCTTAGTAGTCCCTTTTAGAGTGTATGTGCAGTTAATTATTGGAAGGAAGGAAGAAGTTTTGGGTTTGAATTACTACTTTGTCAACTTCAGCTCAATGCCTTTTTTTTTTTTTTTTTTTTTGGAGTTGTAGTTGTAGTTGTAGTTTCACTCTGTTACACAGTGACACGATCACGGCTCACTCCTGGGCTCAGGATCTTCTGCCTCAGCCTCCCAGGTAGCTGGGACTATAGGCATGTACCATCACACATGGCTAATTTTTTTTTTATTTTGTTGTAGAGACCAAGTCTCACAATGTTGCCAAAGCTGGTCTTGAGCTCCTGGCCTCAAGTCATCCTCCTGCCTTAAACTCCCAAAGTGCTGGGGTTACAGAAATGAACCACTGCCCCTGGCCAGTTCAATGCCTTTTCTCTGTACTGTGCTGGAGCTAGGATGGAAAGAGGTGGGGGTTCCTTTCTGTCTAGACTGAAGAGTTACAGGGGAGGAAGAGTTACAGGGGAGTTACAGCTGTGTCCTGGTGAAGAATTCCCCATAGCTTTCTTTAGGCAGCAGGCTCGAGCGTTCACCCCTATCTGTATTTTAAATATGATTGAATGATCGAATTAGTGTTTGCCCCACATGTTCGGGGTCTCCTCATGCATAAAGGTACATAGAGTCTGTTCAGGGATGGAGTGAAAGCAAGTGAGTGTTGGGGCGGGCTGTGACCCTCTCTCTCTTTTGAAGGAATTCACAAGCTCAGGCTCAGCCAACACTGAGACCACCAAAGTGACAGGCAGTCTGGAGACCAAGTACAGGTGGACTGAGTATGGCCTGACATTTATGGAGAAATGGAACACTGACAACACACTAGGCACCGAGATTACTGTGGAAGATCAGGTAATGGCTGCCGTGAAAAGACATGGATTTGCTAATTTACATCTACAGGCCTGCCTTGTGACTAAACCTGCCGGCAACTTTCTTTTCTGTTCAGCTTGCACGTGGACTGAAGCTGACCTTCGATTCATCCTTCTCACCTAACACTGGGTAAGATGCTCATCTGTTTTCTCCACAAAGGCAGTCTACTATGTTGCAGGCGGTGGAAGCCCTTTGTGAGAGAGGGTTTTGGTGATGCAGGAGACATCACGTAAAAGGTGGCCTCCAAGACTTAGAGATTCAAGATCACAGGTTTTGATTCAGTCACAGGAGACATATCCACATCCATCCACTAAAGGGCTGAGCTATCACGAGCACTCCTTAATTCAGGAATGCTATTTACCCAACAAATGTTTTCTGAGTGCCTCTTGTGCTTGGCTTTGTGTCCATTTGGAGATCTGAGGGTGCCCAGGCCATGGTTGCTACCCACAAGGAGCTTTCTTCCTTTATTTATTTATTTATTTTTGAGTCAGGGTCTCACTCTGTCGCCCAGGCTAGAGTACAATGGCATCAAACTGCTCACCACAGCCTTGACCTCCTGGGCTCAGGCAATCCTCCCACCTCAGCCTTTTGAGTAGCTGGGACTACAGGTGTGTGCTACCACACCTGGCTAATTTTTTGATTTTTTGTAGAGAAAAGGTATTGTGATGTTGTCCATGCTGGTCTCAAGCTGCTAGGCTTAAGCAGTCCTCCCACTGCAGCCTCCCAAAGTGCTGAGATTATAGGTGTGAACTATCACTCCCAGCCCCAGCTGATTTTTTTGACTTTTTGCAGAGACAAGGTCTCGCTTGTTGCCCAGGCTGGTCTCGAACTCCTGGGCTCAAGAAATCCTCTTGCCTTGGCCTCCCCAAGTGCTGGGATTACAGGTATGAGCCACTGTGCCTGGTCTAGAGCTTCCTTTCTAATGGAGGATTTGGACCAGTGTTTAGCAGTGTTTTGTAATAAGAGTCTACATTGTCTGTTAGTGTTCAGGATCCTGGCCTTAGCCACGAGGGCTGCATGATTTCTGGTCCAGCCGTGTTCCATTTCATGTGAGTTAGACTGCTGGTGATATAAGTGACCAGGGCTGAAGAGCAGTGGGTGACATTTGGAAGCAGGGGCTGACTGGTCATTGTTGCCAGCCTTGCTTCTTCAGGCATGGAGTGTCCTTCTCTAGTGTTCTGCTTAGGGATCGAGACCCTGCAGGTTTAACTGCAAGGTGGCTACTGAGGCTACACTTTCTGCCCCAGGCTTTCTGGCCACAAGTAGATTAGGCTTGTTGGTTATTGACACAACAATGTTGGCAGGATAGCATGTTGGTGTGCTGAAGCTTCTGGGTGCTTTTCAAGGTGGCTAGGGGGAATCATTTCCTCGTAGAACACACTCTTGTTTTTTTCCACTCAGAGTGGTGGGTCTCCTAAGCCTGGGGAAAGTTGTTTTGTACACAGCTGATGGAACCAAAGGAATGTATCAATTTCGGTTTTTTAAAATTGTGATGAAACATACATGTAAAATTTACCATCTTTAAGTGTGTAGTTCAGTGGCATTAATCATTTCATTTTTGTCATCTCATACTACTTTCTTCTCATCTGCCTTCCTTTTTTCCCTTCCAAAACATATTTATTAGAGGGAAGAGCTACTAAGTTCAGATCCTGTGCTGGCTGGGGTGCCCACAAGTGACTGGGCTGACAGGGTTACCCTCTGGAGATAAGTCTTTTTTTTGAGACAGAATCTCACTCTCTCACCCGGGCTGGAGTGCAGTGGTGCAATCATAACTCATGGCAGCCTCAAGGAATCCTCCCGCCTTAGTCTCCTGAGTAACTAGGACTGTGGGTGGGTGCTACCTTGCCTGGCTGATTAAAATTTTTTTTTTTTTTGTAGAAAAGTTGTCTTGCTATGTTGCCTAGCCTCAAGCGATCCTTCGGCCTCAACCTTGAGATAAAGTCTTTATAGCCTGGTTGTGATGATCTGAGGTTCACTGGCCAGGAGTTGATTTGCTCTTGTTCTCTCTGCTATAGTTTCTCCTGCCAGGAATATTGCCTTCTTGCTTGTCCACTTTTCCCCAGGCACCCTGCCATGATATCAGGGCGAAGTTATCGATAGGATGAGGGACTAGAGAATGTGCCCACATGCTTGAATTTGCTGCTTGGGACTTTGCCTGCTGCCCAGAGATGGCACACTTTGGAATTTGTAAGAGATTTCCCATTACCTCTGGGAGGTTTTCAGGGGTCTCCCAGCCCTATAGTAATAATATACATAGGTTGCCTAGATGCAGTGGCTCATGCCTGTCAACCAGGCACTTTGGAAGGCTGAGGTGGGAGGATCATCTGAGGCTATTGTTCTGGTGTGTGATCTAGTTCAGGATCCTAAATTCATTTAGTTGTCAAGCCTTGTTTGCCTTTTCTAATCTGGGGCATATTCTCAAATCTTTCTTAGTCTTTTATGACCATGACACTTTTGAGGACAAGTGGCTAATTATTTTGTGGGATATCCTTCAGTTTGGATGTATCTGATGTTTCTTATGATCTGATGTTTCTTAAATTTAGGACCAGACATGTTGGCTCATGTCTGTAATTCCAGCACTTTGGGAGGCTGAAGCAAGAGGATTGCTTGGGTCTAGGAATTCCAGACCAACCTGGGCAATATAGCAAGACCCTGCCTCTACAAAAAAAAAAAAAAAAAGAAAGAAAAAATTAGCTGGATGTGGTGGCAGATGCCTGTAGTCCTAGTTACTTGGGCGGCTGAGGTGGTAGGGTCACTTAAGCCCAGGAGTTTGAGGCTGCAGTGAGTTATGATTGTGCCACTGCACTATATCACTATATCCTGATGACAGAGTGAGACTCTGTCTCTAAAAAAAGAAAAGAAAATTAGGTTATGCATTTTTGGCAGCTATAGAAGTGATATCGTGTGGGGCCTTCTCAGTGTATGACAGCAGGAAGAATATGTCACTATCCTTCATTTTTGGTGATGTTAACTTCTATCACTTGGTTAAAGAGGTATCTGGTGAGTTGCTTCTCTGTAAAGCTACTATTTTTCTCTTTGTAATTAATAAGTATCTTGGGTAGACACTTTGAAACTTTGCAGATATTCTATTTCTCATCATACTTTTTCTCACAAATAGTAGCATCCATTGATGATTCTTGCCTGCAACAATTATGCTCGGCATATGGTGGCTTTTTATACCTTTCATTCCTTCACTTACTAATTGGAATTCTACTGTAGGGAAGAACTGTCTCTTCCTTATTTATTTATTTAATAATGTATTTAATATTAGTTTGGACTCATGGACATTTGTTTTGTTCTATGGATTATAATTTATTATTTATTTTGGTGCTCAGATTGTTCTGGATATGGCCATTGGGACACACATCCTGTATGCTTTTGGACAAACCCTATCTTTTTTTGAGCACATCTTTATTTCTGGTTTCAGATATATCAGGCTTATCTTATACCTGTTCTTTCTCTGGGAAAAGCCATTTCTCCAAGGAGTCTTGGTTTCTTATAATTGAAAAGAGTGTTTAGAAACAGGATTGTGAGCCGGGCTCAGGGGCTCAGCCTGTAATCCCGCACTTTGGGAGGTGAGGTGAGTGAATTGCCTGAGCCTGCGGGTTCGAGACCCGCCTGGGCAACTTGGCGAGACCTCATCTCTACAATAAACCAAAAATCAGCCGGGCGTAGTAGCGCTCGCCTGTAGTTCCAGCTACTTGGAGGGCTGAGGCAGAAGGATTGCCGGAGCCCAGCAGGTTGAGGCTGCAGTGGCTGAGAGCGGCCACTACACTCTAGTCTGGGTGACAGAGCAAGACTCCAACTCAAAAAAAAAAAAAAAGAAACAGGATTGTGCGTGCTAGGTATACATGCTGCTACTGGGTATTGGAGGGAAGTTTTGTTGGGTTTTTTTGACATTAAGACCATTGTAAAAATTTTATTTTTATTTTTGAGTTAGAGTCTTATACTGTTGCACAGGCTGGAGTGCAGTGGCATGCTCACAGCCACCACAACCTCGACCTGCTGGGCTTAGGCGATCCTTTTGCCTCAACCTTCCAAGTAGCTGGAACCACAAGCGTGTGCCACCATGCCCAGCTTTTTAAAAATTTTTATAGAGATGAGGGTCTTGCCAAGTTGCCCAGGCTGGCCTTGAACCCATGAGCTCAGGCAATCCTCTTGCCTTGGCCTCCCAAAGTGCTGGGATAACAGGTCTGAGCCACCATGCTGGGCTTAAAACCATTTTTAATATATTTGGAAAGATCAGCTGCTCAAGATGGTGGCGGCGGTGACCTTCTGCCAGCTACTGGGCTGGAGCAGTGTGGTGGCATGGAGCCTACCAGAGGCTGCCAGGTATTTCATGGTATAGGTCTTGCTGACTGGGGAGAAGGTTGCACACACTGGCCAGGTTTATGATGATAAAACTGCAGGAGAATTCAGTTTGTTGGTTGTCAGAAAGAGGTGAACGAGAACTTTGCCATTGACCTGATAGCCGAGCAACCCGTGAGCCGGGTGGGGAGCCGGGTAATCGCGGGTGATGGTGGCTGGTAGGGAAGCCCTCGGCCACCTGAAAGTGTACATCAACTTGGACAAAGAAACCAAGACTGGGACGTGTGGCTACTGTGGGCTCCAGTTCAGACAGCACCACCACTAGCGCGAGTGCCTGCGACTTGTGGCCTGTGCATGGGGAGGAGGAGTGTGTGGTGACCCTGGCTCTGGAAAGGGTGTCCTGGTGTTCCTCGTGCTGAATAAAGGGTGTTGCAGTCATAATAAAAAGAAAAGATTCTTTTATATGTGTGTGTATATATATATATATATATATATATATATATATATATATATATATATATATGTTTTAGTATTCTAAATAGGTAAACATAAAGAGTGATAACAATGTTATTAGAAAATTTGGCTAATTAGTTCTAGAAATACATGGTCAACATTTTTCCCACTCAGCAGAGGATATGCATTTTTTAAAAATACCAAACAAAAGTATATTAAATGGAAATGTTTTATGCATAAAAACTTAATGACAGAAATCCAACAGGTCATATTTTATGAATGCTATAAATCAGCAGTCCCCAACATTTTTGGCATCAGGGATCAGTTTTGTGGAAGTGAAGGAACGTTTTGATGGTTCTGGGTGGAGATTAGAAATGAAAGCTGATTTTCCAAAGTGACTGAGGGATGTGGCCTGGGAAAACACCAGGCTCCTGCAAGGAGCTGGGTATAGTAGACCACATTTGGGTGAGGCTGCAGACCTCTTAAGAGACCAGCATCCATACTGAGTGTCTACCACAGATAAAGCCTGTTTGTGAACCACAAATCAGAGTCATGTCTCTCTCGGGTACTTGTCAAATTAGCACTGTTTAAATAGCTTAAAAATAAATCCCGATAATATCTGAAAGCGGAAAGGTTCTGCAGACGTGGTATGTTGTTTTAGAGAGACCTGGAGAGAAGCCGAGCCACTCCCAGCACTGCCCCTTCTCTTGGGGATCTTGGGCTCTGGCCAGAATCCAGTGGACAGTGGGTGGAGGTGTTGTGTGAAC
Source organism: Tarsius wallacei (assembly GCA_963574415.1). Taxonomy (NCBI): domain Eukaryota; kingdom Metazoa; phylum Chordata; class Mammalia; order Primates; family Tarsiidae; genus Tarsius; species Tarsius wallacei. The sequence continues at coordinate 12,289 of CAUYQG010023368.1, read as the reverse complement.
TGGTGCAGCTGGGGCGTGCCCCTGCTCAGAGGCTGTGCCACCAGCATCAGACTTTGATCAGCAGCAGCTTTATGTGTGTGTGTGTGTGTGTGTGTGTGTGTGTGTGTGTGTGTGTGTACACACACACATATATACATACATTTCTTGATTTTCTTCTCTTTCTAAATGCCAGTCTCTAAATAGCTGTCTCATCATCAGTCACCCCACCCAGCTTGGTGCCAGTTTCATACTTGACCAAAACCCAGGCTCCTTCCCCCAAAGAGCAGGCAGATGAAAACAGGTTTATTTTGAATTTTTCTTATTGAGAGATAATTTGTTGGGTGATTCTTCCCTTCAAAACTTGCCAAAACATACAGAGCAACTTGAACAAAGTCGAGGTTCTGAAGCACAGGTTTCATTGTCACTTGTTCCATGGTGAGCAAGTCTATCCAAAGGCCAAGAGGTCAAAGAAAGAGGCTGGCAAATCCAGTTTCTCTGAAAGAAATTTTGAATAGGGATTTACAAACAGAAGTTATGTCTCCAGCAACTGAGAGATGATGGATCCCCGTACCTGCCCTCCAGAAAGTGTACTTTATACAACAAGCTCTTTTTTTTTTTTTCTGGTAAAATTGTGTACCTGGTCACATACCATACCCTCCTGTGAAACTCATTACCACTGGAGAAGTTAGATATGTATTTTTTATGAGAGGTACTTATGCTGTGGGCACACGTTTGTCATCATGATGATTTTACTTCAAGATGGAGTCACTCGGACCACCCAACAGGCTGTTTTCCTGTGTCTCTTGGGAAGGGTGTTGGCTTTATTTTCAACCGTGATATCTAACATTCTTGTCTAATTGAGAACTTGGAATGTTTGGCCTTTACTTTTTTTTTTAATGGGAACTCTCAAACACACAAAAATATGTAGAAAAGTATATTTAAGTCTCATCCTGCTCCCATCACCTAACTGTACTAATTACTAACCCATGGCAGTCATGTTTTATTCATATAAGCTGTAAATAAAATTCTTCTCCACCCCAGATTATTATTATTATTACCATTATTATTATTTTGAGTTGGAGTCTCACTGTTGCCCAGACTGGAGTGCAGTGGCACGCTCACAGCCACCGCAGCCTCAGCCTGCTGGGCTCAGGTGATCCTTCCACCTTAGCCTTCCAAGTAACTGGAACTACAGGCACGTGCCACCATGCCTGGCTAATGTTTTGATTTATTGTAGAGATGAGGTCTCATCAAGTTGCCTAGGCTGGTCTCTAACCCGTGAACTCAGGCAATCCTCTTACCTCGGCCTCCCAAAGTGCTGGAATTATGGGCGTGAGCCACCGTGCCTGACCACCCTATATTATTTTAAGTAAATAAAAGATAGCACATCATTTCATCTGTAAATATTTTAGTATGCATATTTAAATGGTAAGATTCCTTTTTAAAGAAGCATAATCATAGTAGTATTATCACATTGAAAAAAGTAGTCATTTTTTAAATATTGTCAAGTCCCTCTTCTGTTCATATTTACATGATTGTTCATGAATTTTTTTTAATAAAAAAAGTCCATGTAATATAGAAAAATGGATTCATATGGCTCCTAAATCTCTTAATTTTCAGATTCTGCTTCTCTCTTTTTTCCACTCTTGCCACTTGCTTGTTGGGGCTAGATCATTTGTTCTATAGAGTTCCATGTACACTGTATTTTACTGTTTGTATTTCCATCATATCATTTCAGTTGTTCCTCTGTCTCCCATTTTCTATGAATTGGTAAGTCTGGAAAATTCATCACATGTAATTCCATTATGGAGTGAGAGCTAAAATATAGATGTTACTGGATACTTCCGGTGGGAGATACAGGGAAGCCCGCTTTTCTCTTTGTATGATGTTAGTGACATTCATGACCCAGTAACTCATTAAGCACGGATTACAAAATGGTGATCATTCTACTTTTATAATTTTTTCTTTATTTATTAGCTGGAATATTTCATTAAAGAGAAATTCTCATCAACATTTGGTTACTTTGAGGAATAGTTAGGATAGGAAATATGGAATAAATGTGTGATTCCTTGTTTATTTATTTCAGTCAGGGCCTTACTCTGTTCCCTGGGCTGGAGTGCAGTGGCACAGTCATGGCTTACTGCAGTCTCAACCTCCTGGACTCAAACGATCCTTTTGTCTGCCTCCTGAGTAGCTGGGACTGCAGAAATATGCCACCACACCTGGCTAGTTTTTAATTTTTTTTTTGTAGAGGCAAGGTCTCTATAGTGCCTCGGCTGGTCTTGAACTCCTGGGCTCAAATGATCTTCCCTCTTCAACCTCCAAAGTCTTGGAATTATAGGCATGAGCCACCATACCTGACCTGATTATTATCTTTATTTACTATTTTCAGAATAACAAGTTGGTTTTTTTAGTCTTTAAAGGTGACAAGTGTGCGATCTGAGTTTCATTATAATTCAGAGATTAAACATATTGGTATGCTTCAGTCTGCTGTCGGTATTGTTCTTACTGATGCTCACACTGCCTCATCTTTGAAGCCCGGGGGAGCCTCTTCAGGCTCAACCCCAGGAATCCTGGATAGCTTTGATAGCTGCTGCAGGCTCACCTTGTACATTTCCTGTCCGAGACCGGTCATGGGCCATTTCTTCAAGGAGCACTGGTTCCTTTTGGGAGGGGCTGGTATTTAGAACCCAGAGTCTGGGTGCTGGGGATGAGGTATTCATTTCAGTGTGAATAAAGGTAGGAGTGGGCAGGGCAAGGTAACCCTTGGGGCTTTGAGCAGATCTGGTTCCTTCTGTGGTCTTTGCTGAGAATGCAGCTTGCTGGGAGAGGTATCCATTTTGTAACTGAATGACAGAAATGATCAGGTGAGCATAGTCTGTGTTTTATTTGATAGATGTGATCTTGTTTACTTTTGGTAGAAGCCACCATAATAACATGTTTGCAGGTGACACTGTTGACTGCCCTTCCTGAGGGATGCAGGGTCTTGAGGCACAGGCAGTGGAGGCGCTGAACTGGTTATAGACTCCAAACTGGGAGCATCAGACTGGACCTGGGTTGCTGTCTAGCTGATCAGGACTTCCTGACCCTCATGACTGCAGAGTTCCAGGTTCCATATCTGTGCCCAGTTCTCTGAAATATGCACTCACTGGGGTCTCATGAATATGGAATTGAAAGCTATCTTACTATTTTATTCACTTCGAAGGGACCTAGTCTTTGTTTCTTTACTTGCTATGTGAGCCACAAACTAAGATGATGAGCATCTTCGTAAAAGCTGCTGTTTAAGGCAGCCGCCTTCAGGATAGATACATCTTTTCCACAGGTTTAGAAAATAACAGAGATGCATTTGTCTCATAATTGCATGATGACCCTCATGTAGCCCTGGTATGTTAAGCATACGGAGAGGATAGTAGAAGAAAATTACTTAGCACTTACTTTCCAGGCTTTTCCTATCTCTCTTGCCACTTTTTTTTTTTTTTGATTTGGAGACTCACTCGGTTGCCTAGGCTGGCAAGCAGTGGCAGGCTCATGGCCACCCCAACGTCGACCTGCTGGGCTCTGGCGATCCTTCCTTCTCAGCCTTCCGAGTAGCCAGAACTGCAGGTGCGCGCTACCATGCCTGGCTGAATTTTTTTGTTTTTTTATTGTAGAGACAAGGTCTTGCCAAGTTGCCTGGGCTGTTCTTGAACCTGCGGGCTCAGACAGTTCACTCGCCTTGGCCTCCCAAAGTGCTGGGATTACAGGCTGAGCCACCGAGCCCAGGCTCTGTTGCTACTTTTATTACTGTGGCAGGTCTGCAGACTGGGTCCCAGCACAAGACAGGTTGTGTCCTGCTTGTTGTGGCATGGCAGCAACTGCTTAAGGGAGAATGGAGTCCTGACTTCTCTCCCCCACCCGCCACTGTCTCTGTTTAAACTGGGATAAAAAAAATTTGCATTTCAAGGTGATTTTAATACAGTTTCTTTTCCTTCAGGAAAAAGAATGCTAAAATCAAGACAGGGTACAAGCGAGAGCACATCAACCTGGGCTGCGATGTGGATTTTGACATTGCTGGGCCTTCAATCCGGGGCGCTGTGGTGCTGGGTTACGAGGGCTGGCTGGCTGGCTACCAGATGAATTTTGAGACTGCAAAGTCCCGAGTGACCCAGAGCAACTTTGCGGTTGGCTACAAGACTGATGAATTCCAGCTTCACACTAATGTGTAAGTGTATGTGGGTATGTGTGCTAGGGGGGTTGCTTTTCACTGTGTTCTCCCAAGCCCAAGTTTTATCCACTATAAAATGAGTTTGTTGGCATCAGATGAGCCACGTGACCTGCCACTGTCCTTGTTTCTCTTCTTCGTATTTCCTGAAGTGTCTTAGGTTCTTTCTACTCTATGAACAGTACATATTGCTACTGGTACACAGAATGATAAGTCATGGCAGGGACATGGTGTCATTCCAGAGTGGTGTCCCTTCCCTGCAGTTTTGTTTTACTTAAACAAATAAATGGGTGGGAAAGGTGCTGTTTTCTTTCTCTGTTATAATGCCTGAGGATGGATCTGCTTGCTGTGCTGGATGAAATGTAGACATGGTAGACAAATGAGGAGCTGACTACCTCAGTTAAGTGCGAAGTATCTTCTCTGTATGGTGGGGCATTTAGAAGTTTGTTAACTACTGGGCAGTATGGTGAAGGGAAGAGAAGATGACAGGTTAGGAGAGAGCCCCTTGTAATCAGACTTGAGAATTGAAGTCGAATGATCATTCTGGTCAAGGGAAACACACATTTCATCCATAAAAATATTGTTTCAGTTAGTTTCGTGAAGAATTAATCTGGCACAAGTTGGGGACAACTTTACTGAACCTTTCTTTCCACTAGAGGTCACTAAAGAAGTGATTTCTTAATTCTAAGGCAAATAAATGGTATTAGTGTGTGCACTAATACCATTTCCATTAATAAAATTTTTTGAAGAATTTTTATTATTCATTAAAAATCTAGAGTCTAGCCAGGCTTGGTGGCTCAGCCTGTAATCCCGTGCTTTGGGAGGCTGAGGTGAGTGGATTGCCTGAGCCCGCGGGTTTGAGACCCGCCTGGGCAACTTGGCGAGACCTCATCTCTACAATAAATCAAAAATCCGCTGGGCGTGGTAGCGAGTGCCTGTAATTCCGGCTACTTGGAGGGCTGAGGCGGAAGGATCGCCGGAGCCCAGTGGGTCGAGGCTGCGGTGGCCAGGAGCGGCCACTGTACTCCAGTCTGGGCGACAGAGTGAGACTCCAACTAAAAAAAAAAAAAAAAAAAAACTCATGTCCTTTACAGTTAGAAAGTCACTGGAAAACTATAGAGGTGGACAGTCAAGTGGTTGCCAGCAGGGGAGGGAGAGTGTGACTTCAGAGGGTGGCTGAGGAGTTTGGGGATAGAACTGTTCTGTATCCTGATTGTGGTGGTGGTTACACAAATAAGTACATGTGTTAAAATTCATAAAATTAATTCATGTTCATTAAAATAGGTAGCATACCAAAAGATCATAGGAAAAATATCACAGGCATATGAGTATTTTTAAACTTAGAATTCTGATTGGAATGCGAAGTGTTTTCTTGTTTTGGAATTGGAAATTGGCACCAATTCTAGGAGGAACAATGGCTGTTGGCCACTTCCTCTGCATACTTGAGTCTCAGCATTTTTAATAAGTAACAAGTCGACATAGTTTGTTTTTGGAGCTGGCATGGAGGCAGCTGGCACAACTCACCTGGGCTGCCCTGATACTTGCAGAGGCCTAGATGTGTGACAGACTTTTTTTGTGACTCATCTAGATAAATTTGAACAATCGGTTCCCTCTATTTATGGTTTTGAAAGTTCATTACAGGAAGGCAATATTGTGTTTCTGGTTTTAAAATATTCTGAAAAGTCTGAACTTAAAAAACACATACACTTAAACTCAAGAAATGTTCCCATTTGAATGTTTTACTAAAGTCACTCAAAAATCTATTATTTTCAACAAGTCGCTGTTTTCTTGTCGCATGCTTGAGCTGTCTGAAGAAGATAAGGTTCCTGTGAATCAGGTAGTGCCTGGGATCTCCCTGTACTTTCTGGAAGCATATGTCTGTCTGGCTGAATTTTAGGGGAAGACTTAAAGAATTTAGAATGTGTGGCTTGTGTCTGTTATCCCAGCTACTCAGGAGGCTGAGGTGGGAGGATTGCTTGAGCCCAGGAGTTCGAGACCAGCCTGGGCAACACAGACAGACCCCATCTCTACAAAAATTTAACAAAAATTAGCCAGGTATAGTGGTGTGTATCTGTAATCCCAGCTACTGAGGAGGCTGAGGTGGGAACCTAGGAGTTTGAGGCTGCAGTGAGCTATGATCCCACACTACACTTGAGCCTGTGCAACAGAGGGAGACCTTCTCTCTAAAATAAAAAAAAAAGAGGCCAGGCATGGTGGCTCACGCCTATAATCCTAGCACTTTGGGAGGCTTCGGCGAGAGAATTGCGTGAGTCCAAGGGTTTGAGACCAGCCTGGGCAGCTTGGCGAAACCTCATCTCTATAATAAATCAAAAAATTAGCCGGGCGTGGTGTTGCACGCTTGTAGTTCCAGCTGCTTGGAAGGCTGAGGGGGGAGGATCATCTGAGCCCAGCAGGTCGAGGCTGCGTGGCTATCAGCGTGCCACTGTACTCCAGCCTGGGTGACAGAGTGAGACTCTGACTCAAAAAAAAAAAAAAAAAGGAAAGAGAGAGAGAACTTAGAATGTAATTTATGAGCATCTCTTTCAGTGACAGCATATTGAGAAGAGCTGAGTTTGCAATGAAATAGCAATAATTTGTTCTTGGTCCATAAACCCGTTGCTAGATTCCAAAGCACATGGTCTCTGTCTTATTGTTACCAGTGCTATTTCCACTGGAAATACCCAGAATGATGGAGCAGACCTTTGACACTGATTTTGTGTTAAAAATATTTGTGAGGGTCTAGGCAGGCTTGATGACCAGCTGATACAAGGAGGATGGGCATTCCTTTTTTAAAAAATTGTAGCATTAACCTTTGTCTTACGTTTATCAAAGGAGTCTAAATCTTCATGGTTATAAAATCAAATAAAATAGGGCTTATGTATGGTTAGAAATTCAAATATGGTTATAAAATCAAATAAGATCAGAAGGGTTTATGAAGAGCAGTGCTTCTAGCCTGCCTCAGCCTGCTATTCCCAGCTTCTCAGCGGCATCCACTTCAACCACTTTTGTTTCTGTGGTTCTCTCCGTGGAGAAGGATGCGTCTGACTAGGCACCAGTATGCACTGTGCACATCACCAGCAATCCAAAAGCAGTGTGGTCTGTGTAGGCCCCAGGCTGGCAGAGAAGGATGAAGTGTGGACTCTCTGAGCTCTTTAACTATTTATTTGGGGGTGGCAATGACTGTACAGTGTGCACAGGCTACTTCAGCTGGGTGGGGCAGACTTCCAAATTCCAAGAGCTTGAGCGGGGCCCCAAAAGAGGAAGAGGGGGATTTGAATGGCTGGGGGAGAGGAAGAGGCATTCCCAGCTGTGAGAGTCAATTCAGTGTGTTTGGGAGAGAGGAGGGAGTTTGGCCAACTGGTTCTCACTCTGCCACCCAAGCTGGAGGGCAGTGGCACAACCACGGCTCATCACATCCTTGACCTCCTGGGCTCAGGTGATCCTTTTTGCCTTGGCCTCCTGAGTAGCTGGGGTTATAGGTGTGTGCCACCCTGCCTGCCTAACGTTTTTGATTTTTTTTTTTTTTTGGTAGAGATTAGGAGACACCATGCCTGGCCTCATTTTGAGTACTTTTGAAAGGCAGAAACATTTTGTAGAAAGAAAGAAGCTCCCTTTCAGATCTTATCAGGACTTTAGAATGCTGCAGCATGGGTTCACAGAATGCACTGGTAGACGAGTCTGAGTTGTAGGTTAAGCTTTTCTGAATTGCTGCTCCTCCAAGGGGCTGGGTGGGTTCTACCTGCATCCTCCCAGCAGTGGCTGCACTGGGTTGTGCTAAAGGCTCTAACCTGCTTCTGAGGGCCATGTGTGGCCCAGCCTTTCTTGCCATTTCTGGTTGTAGTCTCTTCTTGTTTGCTTCCCCCATACCATTTTAATGACAGGATTATTTTTTATTTATTTATTTTTTTAGTCGGAGTCTCACTCCGTCGCCCAGACTGGAGTGCAGTGGCCGCTCCCGGCCACCGCAGCCTCGACCTGCTGGGCTCCAGCGATCCTTCTGCCTCAGCCTTCCAAGTAGCCAGAACTACAGGCACGCGCTACCACGCCCGGCTAATTTTTTTGATTTATTGTAGAGATGAGGTCTTGCCAAGTTGCCCAGGCGGGTCTCGAACCCACAGGCTCAGGCAATCCACTCACCTCAGCCTCCCAAAGCGTGGGATTACAGGCTGGGCCACCGAGCCCGGCTAAGGATTATTTTTAAAAGTAATAACATTAAGAGCAGTAAAAAGAAATCACTCAGCATCCTAGTGCTCTAGTTGCTGCTTCTATTTTAAAGAATATTTGGAAGCAAACCGAAAGTTCCACGCAGCTTGAGTAGTTGACTAGGCTGCCTCTGGGTGTTCCCAGAGATGGCGGAAATAGCTTTTCTCTCCTTCTGGGCCTTCCTGACTTTGGTGTGTGCTTCGTTCTTATCAGGCGTCCTGTTTTGTGAAATTTGGCATATCTCTGGCCTTCTGGATACCAGTGATTGCTTCAGTTCATCTCCAGCATCCCTGCCTTCTTTGCCCTTAGCTTGAGAGGGTCGGATCCAGGCGTGGTTGTCCATTGTTGGTTCAAGAGGCAACTAGCCTTGAACCAGCATCCCTGCCTTCTGGTAGACTCGGATACCTCTGTCTGGGCTCCAGCCCACCTCCCTGGGCAACTTGACACCTGTGCTGTGCTTGTTTGCAGAAATGACGGGACAGAGTTTGGTGGCTCCATTTACCAGAAGGTTAACAAGAAGCTGGAGACGGCTGTCAATCTCGCTTGGACAGCAGGAAACAGCAACACTCACTTTGGAATAGCAGCCAAGTATCAGATCGACCCTGACGCCTGCTTCTCGGTGGGTATTGGTGGAATCACACATCTCACAGGCCTGCCTGCTCCTTGGGTTGGAGTCCTTCAGGACCGCTGGAGTACTGTGCTTCAGCTTGTTAGAGACTTTCTCTCTCTCTTTTTTAAAATCATAACCAAATGTGTATTTTATTTTTGGAGGAAACTGGTTAAAACAGGTTTTTTTCTCCCAATAAAGGAGAGAAATTATAAGAGATTATACCCTGGTTACATGTTAATTACTACATTCTATTTACTGTGAATGTACTTAGCATGTAATCAGTGATAATATGAATAATGAACATTTTCAATTTTATTAGAGACTTTCTTACTTTGAAAAGAGTTCCACTCATTATGAGTGCAGTGATAATAGTACTAGTGCTTACCTTGGGTGCCAGGCACTGTGCAGATCCTTTGACATGTGCATTATTGCATTGAATTCCATTTGGTTTGAGACAGGTCCTTTTTTTTTTTTTTTTTTTTTTTAAATTGTCCCTGTTTTTATAGATGATAAACTGAAAGCTTAGAGAGGCTGAGTAATTTGCCCAAAGGCATAGCAGGAAAGTGCTGGGGCCTAGATTTGCACCAGACTGCCTTGCTATTGAGCCTTTTCCATTTGTCAGTCCTTTTTCCATAGTGCAGCCTGGAGAAAGGGGTGCTTTGAAACCTAGGGTTCTGAAAGTTCATTTCCCTCCATTTTTCTTTCTGTTTCTCAGCTCTTGCATTGCATATTAAGAAATCAGTGGTCAGTTGGCATCTTATTTCGCAGACCTCATAGCATTGCTTCACAGGCTCTGGATTGCTTCACGGTTTTTGCAGTAAATCTGTTGGGTTCATTTCTGCTGTCGCTGGGCACGTCGGCTTGGGTGGAATGAGGAAACTTCATGTTGCAGAATGGGTTCTCTACTGGTTTGTGTAATTTATGGACGGCCCATTTTAGGTCTCTTAAACTTGGGAGAGGTTTTGTTATTTAGATTGTATGAGCAAAAAGGAACAGCTGGAAGGCCTCAAGAGGTCTTCCTTATCCCTGTTTCATTCCTACCAGGAATGTCAGATCTCAAAATACCAACTCAGCAGGAAAACATGCATCTAAATTTGATATATTTCATGGAATTTATCGAATCTCATAAACGAGGTGGCCAGGAGAAGAGATAACTTGATTCTGAGTCCAGAGTTGGTTGATGAAAAAGCTCTTATTTATTTTGGAAATGGAAGCATGAAGTACTTAACATTTTCACTCTGTCTTATCTTTTTCCTAACTAGGCTAAAGTGAACAACTCCAGCCTGATAGGTTTAGGATACACTCAGACCCTAAAGCCAGGTACGTGTTTATTGTGTGTGACATCAGTTCTTTGTCTTAAAAATATTATGGTGCTGATTTATGTCTTTGTTTATAAAGTATGTTGTTGATAAGTATATCTAAAATTTTATAATTAAATGTTTGTAAAGGAGTGCAGCGTCATTATAAAACATTTGGACAGTATGAGAAGTAGTTAGTGAAAGGAAAAAAGCCAGGGCTGGCATATATTACATTTTTGGCTATTTTCTTCCATCCTTTTTTTTTCAGTGTGTACATAACACTTGATATTTATTTACAGCAGGTTCTCATGATGAACCTGTAAGTCATCCCCATTGTAAAAAGACAAAGATGGAGGGAAAGGTTTGCAGGTTTTCTCTGCACAGTCAGCTAGGCCAGTCTCTGGTGTGTCAGCTCCAGGAGGTAATACTACCTTTGAACCCTGGAAAATTTAAGATTACATGCTACTCCCTGGTATCAGTCAACTTCAGGGAAAATCAGTTTGTTGTGTGCATGCGTAGGTGTGCATGCATGTTGTGCATGTGTGTGCATGCCATGAATGTGAATTTAAGACCTCAGGTCTGATTTAGAACCCCTTTCATTTCAAGGGATGATTGTTAAAGAAGCTTGCTGCATGGTACCCATGGTTGAGAGACATTAATTGTAGCAGGGAGATGGGAAGAAGAACAAGGAAATTGGGGTGCTGGTAGTGGATTCTGGCAAGCTCGCTGGTTGGTGGGATAATTATAGTTGTTTTATAAGTGCACTCTAGGACACCTGTTGATCAGCTGGTGATGAGAAACAGGAATTAGCCGGGCGCAGTAGCTCACACCTGTAATCCCAGCACTTTGGGAGATGGAGACTAGAGGGTTGCCTGAGTCCAGGGGTTTGAGACCATCCTCTACAATAAATAAAAAAAATTAGCCGGGTGTGGTGGCGCATGTCTGTGGTTCCAGCTACTTGGAAGGCTGAGGCGGAAGGGTCACCTGAGCCCAGCAGGTCGAGGCTGTGGTGACTGTGAGCGTGCTATACTGCTCCCAGCCTGGGCGACAGAATGAGACTCTGACTCAAAAAAAAAAAAAAGAAAAAGAAAACAGGAATTGAGGGGCCATGTAGTTTGGCCTCTGCTGATGACACCTGGAATGGGTTCTGAATTGGGTGTTCACCTTTCTTCTCTTTTCTTTCCTCCATCCCTTCTCCTTTCCTGTCCCTGGCTTATCCTCCTGCAGGTATCAAACTGACGCTGTCAGCTCTCCTGGATGGCAAGAACGTCAATGCCGGTGGCCACAAGCTTGGTCTAGGACTGGAATTTCAAGCATAAATGAATACTGTACAATTGTTTAATTTTAAACTATTTTGCAGCATAGCTACCTTCAGAATTTAGTGTATCTTTTAATGTTATATGTCTGGGATGCAAGTATTGCTAAATATCATGTTAGACCTCCAGGTTAAAGATGATTCAGCTTTAAGGTGTTACCCTTTCAGAGGTACAGAAGAAACCCGATTCCAAAAAAGGTCCTTTCATCTGTATACTTGGGGGGAACTTGGTGGTTCCTCTAGAGATGTCAGGTTTCCTTTTAATCTAGAAATGACTGCAAGTGGAAGCTGATGATGTGTAGGCACTTTGTAAATTCATACTGAGTACATGAATGAAATTGTGACTTCCTGAGAATTGAAGCTTGGTTTCCTAACCCTAATCAATGAGAGGGTCATTGCTTGATGGTGTGTACAACCTCACTTGAAAGGGACTTTTTTCGACAGATCGTCACGACCTGTTCCCACCCCAGTCCATCGTCACTTTTACACTAAAAGGTCTGCAGGGTGTGGTAGCTGTTTCTTTTGTGCCATTTTGGGGTGGGGAGGATGGATGTGATGAAGCCAATAATTCAGGACTTAGTTCCTTCTAGTGTTGTGTTTTTTTGCCCTTGCACCAGAGTATGAAATAGCTTCCAGGAACTCCAGCTATAAGTTTGGAAGAGTCTCTGTGATTGTTAATCACA
>CAUYQG010023366.1:0-24161 GCA_963574415.1 Tarsius wallacei | reverse complement strand
AATGTTCAACCTCACTAATCATCAAGAAGATGCAAATCAATACCACACTGAGATACCACCTAACTCCAGTCAGAATGGCAATTATCAATAACTCAAAAAATAACAATTGCTGGAGAGGATGTGGGGAAAAGGGAACACTTCTACACTGTTGGTGGGAGTGCAAACTAGTGCAACCTCTGTGGAAAACAGTGTGGCAATTCCTTTAAGCTCTAAATATCAACCTCCCGTATGACCCCGCAATCCCCCTACTGGGAATATACCCTGAAGAACTCAAATCACTCTATAAAGAAGATACCTGCACACGAATGTTTATCGCAGCATTGTTCACAATAGCAAGAACCTGGGACCAACCATGCTGTCCATCAAAAGAGGACTGGTTTAAAAAAATGTGGTACATATACACGATGGAATACTACGCAGCCATAAAAAAGAACAAAATCATGAATTTCTCAGCAACCTGGATGGAACTAGAGTCTATAATACTGAGTGACCTATTACAGAAACAAAGATCTGAGTATCACATGTTCTCACTCATAGAGTGGACCTTGAACATCTATCGTAATACTATAAGAAAAGGACTGACAGTGGTGGAAAACTATGTGAGGGGGAGGGGTAGGGAGGTGGGATTAACGGTAGTCAATATCTATCTGTCTGGGGACAGGGAGACACCCCTTATCAAGAGTGCCTGAACGAAACATGCTTGTATACGTAACCCTTAACTGTACCCCACAATATCAAAAAATATTGATAAAAAAAAGAGAGACATGCTTAAAAGAAATGACACTAAGGGGCTAAAAGTAAACTATAGAAAAAAATGTCACAGACAAATTTATTAACAGGAAAAATAACATTAATATCAGACAAAATTTGAGTAAACATGAAAAGCACTAATCAGAATAAAGGCAGATATTGTATGTTGATAGAAATAAAGGCACCGAGATTTAATATCCTGCACTACTTATAGTGAAGTATATCAGGATAAATTTTTCGGAGGGAAATGTGGCAATATCTATCAAAATTTAAATTGTACTTTTTCACAGTAAAACCACTTTAAGAATCTCTCTTCTAGTAACAAAACTTTGAAGGCAACATAAATGTCTGGCAAAAAATAGGAAAATAGAGGGAAATTATGTAATTAAAGTTTATTTATGTCTTCTTGGGTAGTTTTTAAAAATTAAAAATTGAAAATGTATAATATAACAACAAGAGAATGGAATGAGAAAGGATGAATATTCTCTTCTGAGGGATACAGAGACTAGATCAATTAAAAGCAAAAACTTATTAAAATTAAAAAGAGAAAAAGCTACTAAGAAATAGAAGAGAGACCAATAAGACCACAATATTGTTTAGGCCATGGTGATATGGCTTTTGTGTCCTCAGTTTTAATTTAAATAGTACTCTTAACAAAATTCAGGTTAATAATATGGATGAGACACTTACATGTTTTATCTGAAGCAGTCTATGAATGATAACATAAATCATTAATCTGAGAAATGTATATATGAATGCTTGTAAATAACCTTTCTAAAGGACTTGCTGGTAAATTTAATTTTCATACATTTCATATGCCTTATTTATCAGACTGGGAATAACTGTAATATTTTCTACCGCAAAAAAAGATTTGTCTGCTGTGTTTACTGCTATATTTCCAGTGCCTATAATTCTGTATAAAATATAGTAAATTCTCATTTAACGTTTGTTAAATGAGTGAAATTTATTCATTGCCAAATGCCTTAGAAGAAAGTTCCTCTTCTAAAAAACAATCCCTGTTCTATGTGTATGCAAGACACAGCATAGATGTATTTGTTTAACTAAATATTATGCAATCTGTGACCTCACATGCAAAGTGATTTTTTAAAAATTTTTAATTTTAAAGATGTGGGGCACAATTCAGGGTTAAGTATGCAAATACGCATTATGCAGGTACCCTTGTTGATGAGGTATGTCCCCCCTCCCCCGGTAGAATCCCATTGTTGACAATCCTTTTCTTTCTTTCTTTCTTTTTTTTTTTTTTTTTTTTTTTTTTGAGTTGGAGTCTCACTCTGTCGCTCAGACTGGAGTGCAGTGGCCGCTCCCGGCCACCGCAACCTCGACCTGCTGGGCTCCGGCGATCCTTCCGCCTCAGCCTTCCAAGTAGCTGGAACTACAGGCGCGCGCTACCACACCCGGCTAATTTTTGATTTATTGTAGAGATGAGGTCTTGCTTGCCCAGGCGGGTCTCGAACCCGTGGGCTCAGGCAATCCACTCACCTCAGCCTCCCAAGGCACGGGGTTACTGGCTGAGCCACCGAGCCTGGCGACAATCCTTTTCTTCTGGTATTACGATAATTGATCAAGGCCTATTTATGAGTAAGAACATGTGATACTCAGTTCGCAAAGTGATCTTGATTTAGTGCTTAGACATGGATCATTATTAGACATACGCACTATCTCTCATATGTTAATGGACGGAGAGATAGCCCATATGTGAATGGATAATCTTTTGATCTGAGAATATGATATAATTTTAAACACAAGGAGACCTTAGGAATTGTATTTTTAGCATCTCCATTTGCAAGAAGAAACAGGTGCAGGAAACTCAAGGCATGTACATTAGAATATGAGCTGCGCCGGGCTTGGTGGCTCAACATGTAATCCCGTACCTTGGGAGACCGAGGTGAGTGAATTGCCTGAGCCTGCGGGTTGGAGACCCGCCTGGGCAACTTGGGGAGACCTCATCTCTACAATAAATCAAAAAAAAAAAAAAAAAAAATTAGCCGGGCGTGGTAGCGCGCGCCTGTAGTTCCAAAAAATTGGAAGGCTCAGGCGGAAGGATCACCGGGGCCCAGCAGGTCGAGGCTGCGGTGGCCGGGAGCGGCCACTGCACTCCAGTCTGGGCGACGGAGTGAGACTCCAACTCAAAAAAAAAAAAAAAAAATGAGCTGCATCTCCTGATTGCCTATTTAATTATTTTTCCACCCCTCCACATTGACCTTTAGCCTACAGCCCTATTAAAATGATCTGCTTTTAAAAGTTAATCATTCTCAGCTTTCTCTATAGAATGCCAGTGGAGCTTTAATACCAATAACTTTAGAAGACAAGTTTGAATATGTGTTAATCGATTATAAGAAATTTTTCTATACTAAAATGACACTGAGAATATTTTCCATGTATCTTAATATGCCCCTGAAAAATAAGCTAAAATGTTAAAGAAATCATTAAATAGTGTTACAGTTACTTTATAAATTATAAACACTGTTTGTCTTGATAGAATCATTTTCACTAAGGAAGTTAGTTTTGCTATGTCTTTCAATAACTTGTATAAATAATGTTTCTTTAAGTTAAAACATTTTGTAATAAACTGTACAATTATCACAGTAGGCAAATGGTAAAACATGACTAGAACTACTTGCTTTGATATATCTAGATTCTCTTAAAAGAATGCTTTAAAAAAGCATTTCTGTATGAACATAATGAGTAAGGGAAAATATATATAAAAGGCAAAAGAAAGCCTTCTTTTTTATCTTCAGGTACAAAAGTAAACCTTGAGACCTTTCAGCCTAATTGAATACAATTCAAGAGTAATAAAGAGGTATCAGAATTATCCAGATCCCAGTTTGATGTAAAAGAAAACATTTCATGGATTATTTGCAGTTTATATATTTTTATTTGGTCAAGTAACCATTTGTCTAATCTTTAACTTTCAATTGTGATGTAGTACTTATTTTGTACTGGTAATATTGTCATAGTGGTACAGTAAAATAATATACTAATTATTTTTATGAAGTATCTTATCAAGTTATTTCTATCAGTATATGTATATAAATAGTAATGTGGATTTAAGTTATTGTATACTATACTGTTATAATAAATGAGACTGACCTTTCACAAATTTTAAAGTATCATATGGATGTGAGCCATAGCACTGTCCCCTCACTTTGAAAATCCCTGCAAAGTCCACCCTGCACGCAAGGCATTCCTCTGCATGTCAGAAAGGTTGGCAAGAAGTCAAACAACCTTGTTCTAGTTTGGAAAATATAGAAATAACTTCACCTAGGGACAATTCAGTTGACTTTCCTATATTTTAGATTCTCTAAGATTTTGTCAAGACATTTTAGCAACAAATTATTAAAATCTTACCATGTAAGAATTTTAGTCTAATGTAAATGATGCTAGAACTTATAATAAAGCAGCTTATTTTGCCACTGGTCTGCTGATATGCTAAGCTAAATTCTGATGCAAATCAACAAGAAAAGACATTCAACTACTAGTTTACTATTAGAAGTAAATTGTTTTTATCGTTTATGTGCTTTTACATTTATAGTCCTCATCACCAACAAATAAAAATACTTTTAAACAAAACATTACTGCTGGTTTATAAGAACTCAGTAGTTTTCTCAAAAAGAGATGAGAGTATGATATGCAATTGGATAATGTATAAGAAATACTAACAAATAATTTCTACATGATTCCATTCACAGATGATTTCTACATGGAAGAGTGTGTCCAACTTAATAACATTTCCCAGAAGGCAGACAGAATAAAGTGTAAAAATGATTTACACTTACTTAGGTTTATTCCTTGAATTTCCTGGAATCATTTAGTATAAAATATTTTATCATAAAATGTTCAAATACATGTTTGAGAATTTCTAAAGAAAAATCTATCATGATATGTAATTATGCCAATGTTTCTACTTGAAATAAAGATAAACTATAGCATCATTGTCGAAAAGTATACACATGCAAGTTTATTTGACAATTACTTCCATAAAATATCAATTTGCAAAACTTAACAATTTCATTGAAAACTCCTAAACGTTTTAAACATTATTATAAACATATGAACAGTGTGCCCTTTGGCCATTTTATGTTTTATTCATTTTTAGAAATGTCCTAATAATTACCCATCTACTTAACAATGTCATACCCAGCTACCCAATAAAATCATTTCCGTGAGAGTATTTGAAAATCTCACTTGTACCCGACATCTTTATAATAAAATAAAAATTTTTAAAAAGAAAATCAGCTTCTATTTTGTTATTGCAAGAACTAGTATCTTGGGCCCTATAGACAAGAGTGTAACTTTGGCAATGGAATCAATAAATAATTTGAATACTTGAATTCTTTAGAAATTGTCTTTCATCATTTATTCTATTTCTGTCTGATTCTTTAGGAAAATGAAATTAATTTATTGATAATCAAGAGTAAAAGGACTTTTGAAAATTTTCTTCATAATTTTACTAACAATAATAATTCTAAAATTCTAGTTACTAGGAAGTAGTCCATGCTACTTGTAGAACAATCCATAAGCCACACTTTCTTTTCCTTAGATGCTTACAATCTAGTAGGAAGGGTAAGACATTTAATCTAATACTTATAATAAGAGTCCAATATTGACTCAACACAAAACAGAACTAAAGAAAGCAGAGGCTGCTCCTGTTTGGTTGATGAGGAAACAAGTCATGGAGGTGATGCCGTTGGAATTGGGCTTGACAAGGGCGGCCTTGCAGGCATGGCTAGAAAAACAGGTGTTTCAAGTAGGGGAAAAAGTAAGAAAGGATGCAGGGGCTTGACCATTTCTGTGACAAAATGTAGTGCAGTTTGGCCACAGAGCATAAATAGTACATAACTCTGAGGGTTTGTTGAAATGATCTGTGTTCATGCAAAGGAGAGATAACTAGCAATGTGAAGTGTTCACATTGCTAGATAAATTCCAGTAGTGATCTTTATCTACTAATCTGATGATCTGCTTACCTATGTCTAAAAATACGCATGGTAAAATAGCAAATGGATATGTGTTTGTGTTTCAACTTTCTGATGACTTTAATTTTACATTATTACAACCCTTGATTTCCAGACAAAAACGTCAGAACTGACACCAGACTACGAAAAGTCCAGTTTCAAGTTTGTTTCTTAATGATCTAATATATTAATATATTCCTGGATGGGGAAGAAAAGATAAAAACTGTACTTAAAGCAACATATTTTCAAAATTTTCGTTTCAGGCAATTTTGATTGTACCTGACTTTTAGGAAGTATTGCTTATTAGCAAGAAATCCAGTGAGAGATTGTTCAAGAAAATTGCCTAAACGTGGAAGTCATCTCTAATCATTTGGGTTCTACACATAAACATAGTAATTTACCTGCCACCTCGTTGGTAACATCAACATAAAGATATAGGAAATAACCCTGTATTTTCATAAGCCATTTGCCTTACGTACATATACAGTGTTATGCCATACATTATTTCATTTGATTTCATAACTTGCTTTTCATTGCTTTCACCAAAGCAGATCATCTTTTTATTTGGCTATGTTATTTTTCTCGTGTAACTAATGTAGTATATTATCTTTGCCAACTAAGAATCACTTGAATATGAATCAACCACCCGTGAACAACTTATTTTATTCAGAAGGCATACTGTGCTAAAGGTGTAGTACCTCAACCCACATTCACCACATACAAGAACAATAGCAAAAATAATAGTTTGATTTTTCCTAAGTTTGGATGATCCGATTGGCCTTAATTTTTTTATTAGAACTAAAGAAGATAATGTTATCTTGAAAAATAATGCAAATGTTTTGAAAATAACCCGCTGTGAGGTATGGAGGATAAAACCATAATATTAGTTGCCAAATCATACAGTTGATCACAACTCTAAAAAAAGAAGATGATTTTTATTTTCAAACTCTTGGCACGTAACATTGGCAGAAGATGCTCACTTGATTCGAGAATAGTTTACATATTCCACTTACAAATTTGAATTAATTTAGGCCTAGAACAATAGCTCTGTAATAATCAAAAAAATACCACCATAGTGTTGTTTTTCCACCTGAAAAAAAGAAATAAACTATTAGCATGTTCTATCTTTTAAGGAATTTAGTTATTTCAGGGCCTCATATTAATTTTTACTTTTCCAAATAACTTTTCGGATGCATTATATTGACAACAGTAATCAACAGTTACATTTAAAAACTTTGGTTATGTAAGAAGTATGTAATCAAGTCCATAAATTATTGAATAATTTTTATCTTAAATGCTGTGACCATGAGAAGGTATCAGAATCAGCAATGTTCATATAACACTAATTACTGATAAGTAAAAATGCCATTGTAGAATATTGAAATGTAATTTGTATTATACATATTTTGAGAGATATAAATCACATTCAGCTAGTTACTTAAATTTGTCTATTTTTACAATATAAATACTTCAACTTGTTTTATACTTAATAATTCATTAAAAATTGAACATGACACTTTTAAAATCATCCCAGGGCTGGGAACAGTGATTCATGCCTGTAATCCCAGTGCTTTGGGAGGCTGAGGCAGGAGGATCGCTTGAGACCAGGAGTTCATGATTATCCTTGGCAACATAGCTATCTCCAAAAAATAAAAAATTAACCAGGCATGGTGGCATGTACCTGTAGTCCCTGCTTCTCAGAAGGATGAGGTAGGAAGATAACTTTGAGGCCAGGAGTTCGAGGCTGCAGTGAGCCATGATCGCACCACTGTACTCCATCCTAGATGACAGAAGGAGATCCTGCCTCTAAAAAATAAATAACTAAATATATAAACCATTTTTCCTTAGAAGAGAAATTTCAGGCTATTCTCATGCTGCCACTGAGTTGAAGAATTATCTCCTACTACAACGATTATATAATTATTTACTACGTAATTAAGTTGTAGGCATGGAATAGTTTTTTTCGGCATCCTTTGCCCTCTCAGTGCCCAAACTACCTTAATGTGGGCAACAGTGGCCTCAAGTGACTGATGTAAACATATTATCTGACTTACATGCCAGAAATGGTAAGACATACACACATAAATTGCATATTCAGAAGGAGAGGTAAGGCATACTATTAACAACAATTACTGCTACATTCTTTTGCTATTTCAGATCCAGGAAAATTGTAATTGCATATAATATTTTTAAATGTTGTAGAATACATAACAGTCTAAATATAGTCAGTTTTCAAAATTATTAAACAAAAGTGATTGGAGATTCCTTCTTAGCCTGAACTAACTGGCACCACATACTGAACACATAAATGAATGGGATGAAAGACTTTTGGCGGTAAAGGTAGTGATGGATTTCACAAGGTCAACCCCATTAGACATTTTATGAAAATCTCCATTTTATGCCCTGGATATTATCTAAACTGTCAAAAACCAGCATAGTTTTTGTTTTGTTTTGTTTTTTTTTTTTTACGTTTCTCAGGGTTGTTTTTTGAGTAGAATAGCTGGAAATAATTACTGATGAGTCAATCTGTCAGGTGCCACAGTTTAATTTTTATGTGGGGATTTGCCAGGACAGACAAAACTGTGTGCTAGTCATTTCTCCATTTATATAAGGCAAAAGTTGGTAGAACTCATGCTTGCAAAATACACTGCTTAATTATACAAAGTGAGTTGTAATATTCTAGTATGAGATTGTTCAATAAATTGATGAAGGAAAACTAAACAGTAAACTGGTAAAATTACTCATTCACAAATTTTGGCATCATTAATTCTGGTGATATCTGCACTATCATTAGAACACATTTTGCCCTATCAACTTTGTCCCATGTAAATCACCTGGTCTTAAGGGCCTAGTAGTTTTATTAATGTAAGAGAAAGCACCACAATTTCTTCCCCCTCAGGTGTTCTCTTCTCCTTCCTACACTCCTGTGAGCCAGAACCAACAACTGTCTAGGCGTTAGGCTTTGGCTGTATTGAAATTACTTTACATAACAGTTCAATAAGCACAGAACTCTTGCAGAATTCTAATTATATGATTTTTAAAATATATATATTACATAGAAACGTTTCTTTTGTTCGACTTATTTTTTCTCTTTCCCATTTGCTCCTGAGTTAGACCTGGATTTTGTCTTTCTTTGAAGCTCTACTATTAAATAATTAAATAACAAAAACCTGGAGTTATTCTATTTTAGAAATATAACTCTTAAAAGAGAAAACATTCTTACTTGTGGTTAGAAAAGGGGGGAGGAATTATTTGGGTCAGGACAGGAGAGAATGAGAATTATTACCAAGGCCACAATTTTTTATGATGCTTTGAAAACACCAAGGGCAGTCTCATCTTTGAAGGAAAAAAAAAAGTCTGTGAATGTATTTACCTTAGAAAAGTTAGGTTACAGGATTGAGTAACCCAGGAACAAGAAAAGTGCTGACAAACTTTTGGGGCAATAACCAGTGGGCAAAGAAGCAGTCTAGTCAGAATTCTCTCTCTAAAAAAACAACAGTTAACACTGTGGTTGTATTTTTTCTTATGTATTGCTTCAAAATATTGCCAGAAAATAGTTCAGTATTTCTGTAAAGTTGACTTAAAACCTGATGTGTCATTTCATTGTTATTGTTTCTTGAAACCTTGTTCATGTTTATAGGTTTTCTGACTTGAGTTTAGAGATATTCCAAGCAGATCAGTGTAGCAAATTTAGAATTGTGAATTTAATCAGTAACTTCTAGGTATGTATAGGAACATATTGCATGAGACAGTAATGTAATTTGTGAGAAATGTCTACACACAAGCTTTCATATACCTTTATTCTGTCTTTAGAATTTGGAATGATGGGAGATCATACAATTAAAAGTCAGCGACCTCGATCTGTTCATGAAAAAAGGGTCCCTCAGGAACAAGCTGATGCTGCTAAATTTATGGCACAAACTGGTAATACGTTAGTTACATTTTTCTATTTATTGTTGTTAATTTAATGAAACCACTGCATGTTTTCATAATCTTTTGCTGCACATTTGTCAATTTTTGGAGCTGATTTTTTTTGAGCCATTTTTTTTGTCACCAGTTAAAGTCCATAAATACAGTAGCTGTGAATTGAAAAATGTAAGAATTATTTTGCTTTTAGTATGGGATATTTAGGACTTACATATTATTAGTTACTTATGCTAATTACTTAAAACGTATCATTAAACTTTTAAAGAATGCCAGAAGTTATTTCTTCAACAACTGATTTATATAGGCTATTCAAAAATTAGAATTTTAAATAAAACTTTAGATAATTAAATTAATAAAGTTGAATATATTGAACTTTTTCATTGTACTATTTATAAATATTAATTGAATGTTAAAATGTACAGAAAATGTAAACTTTTTTAGAATTTAATATTTTGTTTGAACAGAGAGTTTCGTTACATAAGCTAGATAGTAAAAAGTTGACAGTAATACACTCCAACTAATTATATATCAACAAAAATGCCTCTCTAGTTTATAAAATGTTTAATTCTAAATAAATTAGATTACTTTTTAAAACCTCCCTCCAAATATGTATTATATAATCTAATGCCTATTATTTATTTATAGAACTTGAATAAATGCATTTTTGTTTTGTCTCATCATAATAAACAGACTACAGTTCCATCTGGGTACGTTGCATGTGACACATTCTTAAATGAAAACATGTTTAAACTGTGTTATGAACATTTTTAACTGTCGCCTTTATTATGGGAATTTGAAAGCTAACAGTTTTATCCATGTCTTTATAAAATTGTACAATTTAAGTCTGTTTTACCATTAATAAATGTTTCAAGTACATG
Organism: Tarsius wallacei; assembly: GCA_963574415.1. Taxonomy (NCBI): domain Eukaryota; kingdom Metazoa; phylum Chordata; class Mammalia; order Primates; family Tarsiidae; genus Tarsius; species Tarsius wallacei. Next base: position 13,633 of record CAUYQG010023366.1, on the reverse strand, counting down.
ACCAACTCTTTGACATGACATTCAGATTGATTTTGATGAAATTCCTTCAGGGAATGAATATTTCCTTCAGTTCACATGTTCTTATTTATTTAGAACACTAGATTTGCCTCTACAACATAAAAGTGAAAATATTGCTAATGAGCTGTGCTCTTGGCAATGGGTGAGTAGAAGACTTTTAATGTTAGTTGCAAGCAGGTCAGGTTCTCAGAATAGGATGTTTAGAATAAATTGTATAAAAATATATTTTTAGATATTTAGAGATATATGTTGCAACCAACATGAAGAAAACGTGCTTATCTGGATTGCTTTTTGTGCACCTTCTTATTTAAGAAACGGTGATTTTTATTTTTACTATTTGCTTGAACAAGTCCAAAAGCGCATTAAACAGATTCAGGCAAATTTCCCAATTGCTGGATGCATTTTTCTCCTTTACAGGGAGAAAAATGTCTCAGCCACTGAGCAAAGAGTAGGGAATGTTTGGCATTAAGTAGATGCTCACAGTAGGGGCTGCGTACTCAACATCATTGGTATTGTCTCCTGGGAGCATTTCTGCAAGATGAGAGATGTCCTTTCTCTGTGCAAAGAGGTGAATGGCATTGGTTTACTGATATCCTAAAAATTGAGGTCAATAAATGGGAAGTCAAATGGAGAACCACAGTTTTAAATTTCCAATAGTGTCATAAAATTAGGGTTTATGCGTAAATATTATGTAATTTGGGCCACTGAATTTTTGTACAGATTCAGTGTTTTCATTTGCCTGTGTCATATACCAAGAAAATTTATAATTTTCAGCCAAAACCCTTCTTGTAAATTCAGCTCTCAAGGAACATTGTGTTTTCTTAGGGAGGAATTACTAATTTCAGTTTTAAAATCTACTCACTTTTTCAGCTATTGTTTTATATCTAATCAATAGTAGCATGTGATTTGGTAAAGTGGATGGAGTATTTATGAAATATATTCATGAGGAACTTTAAAATTATTTTTCCAAATTGTTGACAATAATTCAGGAAATGAAATGAACTTAAAAATTAAAGTTCTGAAAATATTGATTGAATACTTGAATTGATCAATAGTAAACATGTATTGTTTCATTTTAAACCAAAGATAATATAGGTAGATCTAAGTACATATATCAAACTTTAAAATTAAATTATTGAATACTTATTAAGAAAAAAATACTACGTTATTTAAAGTAACTCTGAAAACTTGTAATATGATAGATGGAAATTATAAAGCTAAAAAGAGAGATTTTTTTCCCTGAAATATTTTCCTAGATTATGTTTCTTTTTTCTTTTTTGAATTGGAAAATATAGTTTGTTTAAAAAGTAAATTAGAGATAGAGAGAGAGAAAGAGGAGACTCACCTCTCCAAGGTAGGGGAGGGGGCCAACTCTAGGAAGCATAGTGGCCATAGCTCAAAGAGCCATGTGGTCTGGCCAGTGCTTAACCAAAAAATGGTGATTATGTTTTCTTTAAGTGTTAAGGTAGTCTGAATAAGTACAGGTAAGTGTCACACTATGAAATTATGTTTTATTTATAAAATGTATCTCTGTCCTTCAAATAAAAAATGAGTTACATATAAATAATTTTTTATTTTTGCTAACAGTAACTTAAGAACAAAGAATAAGGCAAAGGAAGTGCAATCAAATTATACTAAGAGACAATATTTTTTATATGATTAATGAGGGATAAAGTAAAAGCTAACACACTTTATAATTTAAGAATTACTTCACAAAATGAATAAGTTGATCTTCAATCAATAAGATCAGGAGAGCACTATAATTAAAAACAAACTTTCTAAAGAGTAATAAAATGAGTGGACTTTTTAAAAAAGAGTAACATTTGATAAAGTAGCATTGCTTTATCAAAGTAACTTGATTATTTTGATCAGTTGAAATAAGCTAGACTGAACACAAAGATGATGTTCTAATAGCCTAAGACATAATATGTATTTATGGCTAAGGGAAAGGAAATAAAGTCATATGATGTCGAAATAGATATTTGATATAGGCATCTAAATTAAGTGCCAACAATATGGCTTATGACATCTTAATTACACTTACTGATGCTTTTAGCACATCATAGTTATCAAATGAATTTATAAACATGCTTAGAAAATTAGTCTTTTGTTAAATAGAGGAAAATAACCTGCATAAGGAATCTATAGCATGTTATCTAAAACTTCAAAATAAAATTAAAAGTGCATTTCTAATTTCATGACTTTAACATACTAGCAAAATTTTTATTAATATTTTGTTCATAACTTAAAATGCACTCTCACGCATTATCTCACTCAATCCTCACAGATTTCAAGGTAAATATATTACTCATTTTACTGAAGAGCTTCAGGGAAATTAAGTGACTTTCTGAAGGTCACAGAGCTATTATTCTGTAGTTGTTCATCAAATGCAGGACTTCTGACTTCAACTGCAATGCTTTTTCAGTGTCCCTTTGTGTTTTATGCCAGGCTAAAGAGCCTTAACAGTGGCTTAGTGTTAAGGTACTGGTTTAGTTTGTGCTATCTCCAAAGATACATATATTAAAAATAGGATACTTTGTGTTCTGCTCTAAAATTTCAGTAACATTGAGTATTTTTAAATATCTTTCTTATAAAGTATAGTAGTTACTCTCACAACGGCCCAACGTGCTTGACTCTTTACACCTTGATGAATGAGGAAATGACAGCCCGGAAGTGAGATGTATTTAGGAGAAATGACATGAAAATATAGGACTTGTAACAGGATCACTTGGCAGATAGTCCACTATGTTAGTGGTAAAATTTTATTCCTGATTGGAAAGCCGATATATGTTTTATTTATTTATTTATTTTATTTTTGACCAACAAAATGAGTCGTCCATTTGAGGGAGAGTGGAGGGTGACCGTTCTGAGTACTCATGAGCAAACTCTCTCAGTCCAGGACCCACTGTCCACTGTTTCACATCATCACGGTGTCCCACATTCAGAAGCAACCCACATGTTTAAGTCTTTGTACAAAAATAATTTGAAAGTTGGCCTGGATCCTGCTCCATTGTTCAGTTTAACTAAATTATGTTTTTCTGTCATTATAGCAATGCAAGGGAAAGATACGGACTACTCTTTTGGCAAAATAGAACTAATTTGACTCATAACCTTTGTCATTTCACTTACAGAATTAACTTTGTTCATGATTTTCTGGCTCCTGATTAGTAACAAGCAACCATAATATTTATACTTCACTTAATCTCATCACAAACAGGTTGGAATATCATTTAAAATTTTGCATATTTTCCATAACGTTAAGCTTAAATTTTTCATTGCTAAATATACATGCACATATATACATATATGTCTGGATATTTTTTAACCATTGTCATATTATTTGATTACAGAATAGTGATTTTCAATCTTGATAGAAAATTCTTTAATGTAAAAGTACAAATTACGAACCATATCTTTAAATATTATCAACTAAGAACTTTTTAGGAAGCATACATAAATTTGTGAAGGTTAAAAAAAAAACCTGAAATAAGCAAGGGTAATCTATACAGTACTTTCAAAGCAAATACTGATCACACCACTGTAAAATAGTTTTCTTTAGTGTACTCTTTCATCCCAGTCACCATTGTCTGTTTCCTTACAATATATATCCAGTTATATGTCCATTACCAGGGATACCTCTGGGTGTTATTACAGACCAACACAAGAGCACGTGCTTCCTAACAGTGCTTCTCAGGGGTGCTCGGTGGATCAGAGCTTGTCTGATCACTGGTCGTTATGGCCCCTCTGTTGTAAACTGCTTATCAGTTTACATCTGAATGTATAATCAATCACTTCATCAAACACTTGTTTTATTGCAGCTGACATTTTTATTTAGAACAAATATCCCACTAAAGAAGTCTCTGTGTTGAGTTACCTTCTGGTCCAAACTCCTACTGTCCTTGGGCACCAGTTTGTGGATCAGCTGCCTTGAGGAGCACTACAAATAATTTCTAAATCATTCACCAAGGCACCAAAAAATGATGGGCAATTGAATTAGCATATTATAGCCTTTGAATTCTATTCCAAAGGCAAATTTTAAACAGAATCTATAATATACAGTGAAATTACTCTGATCTATCTAATCACTGATACAAAGTTCTTAGAAACGCTTTTCCTGTAAACTTTTTCAACAACTTAATGGTTCACCGTAAATAGTTACTGCTCACAGGTAAATAAATGACCTAGTTTGAATCTGGAGAAAAGCAACTGCAAATTTTCAAATCAGTTTTTTAAATTTATCCTGAACAGGATGACAGGATAGAGTTGGAAGCCTACTACAATAGTCTTAGACATTTTGTACTTTAAGTGTCCTTGGGACATTACTGTAGATAATAATAGAAATTAGATATAGTTTCAGTGTAATGCTGACTCCAAGAAAATTAATGAATTCAGAAACTCATTGGCATTTTAGAGCCCTGTTTTGGATAAATTTTAGTTCCATATTAAATCAATACAAATGACAGAGAAATTTTCTTCATTTTGAGCAAAAAATAACTACTAGATCATAGGTGAAATTGTGAAAGGGTTTTAATAAATTACCACAAAATAAATAGCTCTCATACGATGAAAAAGTAGGAATAAACTATATGTAAGGGTCAGTGCTCAACACGATAAAAATTAGTTGTGCCCAAACTTTCAGGCCCCCACCTTGTATGGCAATAGAAGGGGTGTTTTTGCAATAAAAAGTGAGGGAAGCAACATTAATATATTCTTTCTTACCAAAGCTATAGATGAAGCTGAGGAATACATTTTGCCTCTTTTCTCATCAAAGTACGAAAGTGTCAGATTGGCTTGAAGAGAGCCACCTCAACAATTATTTTTACTGAAAAACGCTGACTAGTTCCTTCAAAGTGTCCCTAGCTCTGTGTAACTTGTGAAGAGTGGTTTGCTGATAAGGTTATGGCACAACTTGATCTTTATTTCAGCATTGTATACATCTCTCTTTAAATTTATTTTTCTCTGAAATGTCTTCATGTGCCTTTTGATGCAATGTCATATTTTTACATTTAAATTATTCTTGCATGCCATGATGTCCATTTGGTATGATGCTTGCTGGATGAATATTGAAACCAGTATTTCATGTTTATTTGTTATCTTGCACGCAGGTGAATCTGGTGTGGAAGAGTGGTCCCAGTGGAGCACATGCTCAGTTACTTGTGGTCAAGGGTCGCAGGTGCGAACCAGAACTTGTGTATCACCTTACGGGACACACTGCAGCGGCCCATTAAGAGAATCAAGGGTTTGCAATAACACTGCCCTCTGTCCAGGTAGTGTTAGCAGCAACTACAACTGTGGATGTTATTGAATTGTGTCATGCTACGCATTTGGAACGATTTGTTATTTTCACATGAATTGGGTATAGACATTTTACTTAGAGTGGATAAGTGTAATTCTTATTCAACGGTGATATTTTATGACGTAATGATTTCTACTTTCAGAGCAGTCAAGAAATTACAGAAATGACTCACTGCAAGTATCAGCTTCAGATTTCTGTATCTGCTTTGAATAGTATTTCAGGTTCAAATATCTTTCCTGTAATCTAGATGGTGAAATTGGTCAATTGAATGTTTTAGGAAAAAATGTAACTTACCAGCATGCTAGAAATAGATTGTGTATCCATTGTTTAAGGCAGTGGTTGACATAGTCATTCAGGCAGTCAGCAGTTTTCCTACCACTTCTCTGACCCCGTCGGGGAAACAGTGTCCTTGACAAATTACTTTCTGTTTAAGTAACTCCACTCATAAGAGCCATCCTCTGCTTTATAAACTCAAAGTCATTAATGAAAAGGAAGAAAGAGAGAGAGAGAGAGAGAGATCTTTAATGTTAAATGGGGCATAGCATAACAACATGCCCACCCAGAGTCAGATTTTTTATGTTTCATCAACATTTTGTTTTTCAGTTAATGCACACATACATATTATAGACATTATGCCCTCTCAGACCATTGACTTTCGAGTAAAAATAAGTACTGATAGGAGTCTGGACTTTCTTTCCAGAATTCCAAAGCACATGATGCTGTGAATTTTCAGATTTATGTTTTCATCTAGTTATTTGGTAAATGTTGACTGCAAACATATTGATGACTGCAGTTGACTCTGACTTTTCCTTCAGAGCCTTGCCAGAGCCCCTAAAAGGGGGTGGGAATAAAGGGACAGGCATTACAGCAACCTGTCATCTGCTAATTTGCACTTAGCAGTTAAATCCTGGTGAGTTCCATTTCTAGAGATGACTGATTCTGCAGTTGCTAAAGGCAGAGGGTAGAAGAGTGGGTGACATGGGTAAGGGCAGGGATAATCTCAATTTTCGAGCAGAATAAGCAGAGGGAATTTGTTAAAAGACAGTCTGGAGGAGTTGTTCATGGGTGTAGAGTTTCAGATTTTCAAGATGAAAAAGTTCTGAAGATTTGCTTCACAGCAATAGGAATATAACTTACACTGCTGTGTTGCACACTGAAAATGGTTTAGATGGCAAATTTTGCATTATGTGGTTTTTTTATCACAATTTTGAAAAGGCAGTGTGGAGGAAATAAAAGGTAAAAGAAGTGTTGGGCAGAAGGTAGAGGAAGAATGATGCCATGAGGTGGAGATCCCTATAGAGCGGAATCGGGAGCTAACAAAATTATAGACGAAGGTGAAATTAAAAGCTAAACAGGACAGAGAGCTGAGGACGGTAAGTAGGGGAAGACAGAGCTAGCAGGAAAACAGCAATAATTGCCAGTGAAAACAAGAAAAGAAATCAGTGAAGATCAGTGGGAATTAGACTAGCTGAGAAATAACATGAAGTGAAACATAGAAAGATTCATAGGGAAAAAATGGAAGGGGCAATGATATGGAAAAAAAACACAGCAAAACAGACATCATAGAGCAAACAGAGTTTAGGTACATCAGACAGCAAAAGGAAAATAAGGAAATGTAAGAAGCTTTGGAGTTTATTTTATTTTTAAATTTACTGTTTAATTTACAGAAAACATAGAATGTTTTTATCTTGTACAACACAATGTTTTGAGGTATACAAGGGGGGACCCCCCCAAAAAAACCAAAATTTGTTTATTAAAAATTGTGTATTTATTTTTACATTTTTAAAACCTCAGTCACCTTCAAAGTACTCTCTATTTGATGGAATACAACCATTGAGATGCTTTTTCCACTGCTCAAAACAGTTTTTGAACTTGGCAATTTTGATGCCTTTTAGTGCTTCTGCCATTTTTTGTTTCACCTTTTCCACAACAGCAACACGTTTCCCTTTGAAGATATTTTTATCTGGGGAAACAAACAAACAAACAAAAGTCACTCAGGGTGAGATCCAGTGAATGGGGAGGGTGGGGTGCAGGGGCCATGTCATTTTTGGTCAAGAACTGCTGAACACTCAGCATGATGCGGACAGGTGCATTTTCATGATGGAAGAACAAGTCACCTGTTTGCCACATCTCAGGACGTTTTTCCATGACTTGTGACACAATATTTTCAAAACTTGCAGATAAAAACTGTGGTTGACTGTTTGATCCAGAGAAAAAAATGTTGAGTGTGCTACAAGGGGCTCACCCTCCAAAAAGATAATTCTCTTTTTTGGGGGTCCCCCATCATATACACATTGTGGAGTAGTTAAATCTAGCTAATTAACATGTGCCTTTTCTTAACATAGTTAGTTGTTTTTGTGGTGAGAGCATTTATACCCGCTCTCTTCACATTTTTCCAGAATACAATATATCACCACTAACTACAGTTACCATGCTGTACAATGGATCTTTTGACAATTACTCCTCCTATCTAACTGCAATGATGTGTCCATTGACCAGTAAGTTTTAGAAATGAACTCTTCAGACCACAAGTGTAAATGCTTGTGGGTTTTCATCTGGGTGTGGGTAGAGCAGGTTGTCTGGGAGAATACTTGAGCCTGGTCCCAACTCACAGAACTTACAAAAGGATCAAGTTTCCTGATGTTGACAATGAGGAAAGTGTCAGTAGAAAATTGCCCTTGATATGGAAACTTATTTCATTAGCATCTATTTGAGTGAAGATCCTTTCAGAAAACAAGGATAGAGTCTTATGGCAAGTGGGTCACCAGATGTGAGTCTGAATGGACCCTGAGTTGTTCTCCACAATTCTCCACTCAGCACCTACTCCTCAGTTCCCAGTTCTGCACGTTCGCAAGGTTGACATATGGACATCACCATCCTTTTGTTAGAGGCCATGAATTAAAGCCTTCCCTGGGCACCAAGAACATCTGTGGTGCAACCAGAGTGCTTCTCCCGGCAGAACTGCCATACCCTCTCTTTCACTCTATCTCATGTCCAGAAAATGGAATCATAGTGTATAATCATAAAGTTTTCCTTGGTATCTTAAACCTCTTACCCCTACACCTGCAAGTGCATATTATTTAATAGTTTCTCTTCGCCATCATATATGCAAAGCTTTTGTTTTTCTAAATTTGGTTAAATAGTACTGTTGATAAGAAAAGTTTCTTTCTTGCTCGTTGTTATAATTCATTCAGAGTGTTGAGTTGAGGAGAATGAAAAGAGTTTTGTTGATTTTTTTAAATTTTCCAAACAGGAAGAATAATTTAACAACTTCAAAATGTAAAATGTGTCCCATTTTAGGAAATTGGGATTTATTTCATATGATTATTATATTTGTTATGAAATATTTTGTGTTTGATATTTTGTTTAGCTATTTGCCATGCTGGTAAATATATACTCTCTTTTCAGTTGACTATATCCCAAAAACAATGACAAAAGGTGAATTTTAAAAATTTAAATAGTCTTTAAAGAGTGTAATAATCTTCGTAACATAATAAATTTCCATGAAAATTAGCTCAGAAATAAGTAACTAATTTGTCACATTGTGGACATTCAAATGTATTTTGCATTTAACTAATGAAAACGACACAAGAAATGGACAAATTGAACACTAAAGTCACTTTCCACAAAATACATGGAATAATAGAATTAGAGCTTGTGTTTATTTGCACTATAAAAGGCTAATAAATATTGTTATAAATTAGTTACCGTTCACCCATATTCAATTTCCAAAAGAAGTTTTTTTAAAAATTAAAGTGTGCAATAATGTGTTACTTCTAATAGGATCCTAAGATATTCAGCCTTTAGCAAAATTTTGGCTTTCATGTTATACTCTCTTCAAAAAGTCTTATTACCCAGAAGAGGAAACTATGGGCACGAACAGAAAGTAAATTGAGAAAAGTGGAGAGCTATATTCAATAGTATACTTACTATCCTGACTGAATTACAGCTCTATAGTCTAGTCTGGGGTTTCTCTACATCTTCACTGTTCACATTTTGACCCCAATAAATCTTTGTCGTGGGACCACCCTGTGCATTTTGTAACGTTTGGCAGCATCCCTGGTCTTTACTCACCAGATGCCACTAGCTTTCTCCTTCTCCCAAGTTATGACAAGCAGTAATGTCTCCTGACATTGCCAAATGTCCCCTGGGGGGCAGAATGGCCCGTGGTTGGGAACCACTGGTGCACTTTATGTATTCTAATCCTGTAGAAGTTCCTGTAAGCTATAAGATGGCTAGAGAATTTTTAAATACATGTCACAGTTGTCATATTCATTTATTTCTTTTAAAAACCCACAACCTTTTACGTAAAAGAATTATTTTATGCACAACCCTATCTAAATCATAAGAAATTTATATATGTTTATTTCAAATATGGTGATGATATATTTCATATATTGTGTCCTTTATTTCATTTCTATTTAGCACAGAAAAGAAATATAATAATAAAGCTAGTGTCTAAGCAAAGGAAGAACGGTATAAAAATTGATAAATTTGATTTAAATGTATTGGTTTTATAAGTTTCATTTTAAAAGGACCAGATTATTTACAAATTTTCAAATCTTACTGCAAAATCAAATATATATAACAATTTTCCATTAAAATAAGATGTCTAATCTTTAACATTAATCTTATGAATAGCAGCTATAAACATTATAAGGTATGTGCTATAATTTTCTACTAATTCAATACTATCTAAAGTAATGATGTTAATAATGTGTATCCTTTTCAAATGAACAAATAACTTTTTAAAAATAATATGAATGAGTAATGAATTTTTACCATGTAATCATAGAGACTGTTAGAAGGCATTAAGTAACATTAATTTTCTTAGGACTCCAGTTTTATAATTTGACTAAGCCATCAAGGTTAATAAACATTTTTTGAGGTTCATGGAGAAAAATCTGTCAATTTAGCAGCTTTTTTTCCTGCAATTGTGCAATGCATATAGAACAGTATAATCTGATAGAAGGAAGAATGAACAGAAGCAGCAATATGGGCATCATACATATAACTAGCATCATATATAGAAAATAGTGGGAGAAAATGATGTTTTTAAATAGATAAATATTAGTGAATGAAAATAAATGAAAAAAATTATAAAATATGGTTATATAAAGAATATACTCATTTAAATTACTTTTTAAATATCTTGCTATAATTGATCATATATACATATATGTATATTTATATATGTGCATATAAACACATATATATAGCTTTCCTTAGAGCTAAATACATTGATTTATTCTTAAACCAATGGCTATAAATTGGCTTTTGTTTTCCCAAACTTTTATAAGAAAAATTAAAATATATTAATTTCTCTCACTTTTTCTCTCTTTTTCTATATATTATTTTAAAAAGCAAGTTTCTTAGAATCATAAAGAGTTTTTCATTGAATATTGTTGAAACTTGACTAATTTTTTCAATATTGAACATAATTTTTACAACGAGTTGAGGTAACTAAATAACATAAATAAAACAGGAGACCTCACAATTAAGGTATCATAAACATGTTTCTAAAGTAACAACTTGGTCAGCATATACATGGAGAAGATTCTAGATATAATGTATTTACTCGCATAACTCCTCTATATTAGGAATTTCTTTGTTACTTTACATGGACTCTGCTTATTGATATCAATATTAAAGAGAAAATGAGGTTTTTTGGGGTTTTGGGAATTTTTTTTTTTTTTGCTATTTTCTACTATACATTTCTACGCTCTCTACTCACTTCGCATCAAGCATCTGAACTTCTAAGAGCATAGTAAGACCAGAGGTGTGGCATCAAGACGGGAGTTTTTGAACTAAAAGTATATTTTTTTCTGGTTTCCTTTTGTTTGTATTATTCATGGGGTGCTATTACTAATTGTCTCAAATATTAAGAACTGGGATGAGAGTTGTGAGTCTACTAGGCAGGAAGGCATCTAAACTTTGAGGCCTGATGGTCTTTTGTAAAAGTAAAAATATGTATTCACAGAAGAAACACAAATTATATTATCTTTGATCAAGGTTACACCCACTGTAGTGATAGATTTGAAGCATTCATAGATCTGTAGTTATGTTAGGCATAATTATTGTTTTCTTTAAAAATTTATATTAGTTAGGAAGATTTTCAGTTCCATGAAGTGGTTGGAGGTAGAAATGCATGTTATGGTTTCATAGCCATTGAAAGAGGTGATCATTTTTGCCACTCATTTTATAATGAGGAAAAGAGGAATGTCTTATGCGAGTAGATACTCTGCTTGAAATTTCTTTCTTATTCAAAAGATGGTGACTCTAAACTCAATTTTAATGAAAAAATGTTTATTTTCTAAAATATGAGGTTAAAATTGTTTAAAATATGCCCCATCCATTTTCAGATTTTTCTTCGTTTTCTCTCCTCATAAAAATCTTTAATACTGAAACTTTACAAGTGTTAAAAGAATTAAGTTGGCTCTTAGCTAATTAAATGCAAATTTAACTACAAAAGATTATATCTGTTATGAGTAATTGTTTTCTATACTACTAGTTAATATTACTTTGACTTAAAAATAACTCATGAACACTTTGCCATGAGGAAGAGATGTGCCTTTCCACTGAGCATAAAGAAAAGTTTAAAGTGTATGACATAAATAACTGTTCAAATGCAGCAGAAAAGCAATGCAGTTTTCCATTGTTTTAATGAACTTTTGAGTTAACGTTTGCATTTTATGGCAAATAAGACTGTTACCTCAGCTGAGTTTTTAAAATATCCTCATATGTGCCTATTTAATGAGATTTGTTTCTTAGTTATAAAGAAAAAAATATTTGACTTTATCACTCTGCTTTTGTTGTTGAAGCTTCTTTGCTTTATTACAGTACATGGAGTTTGGGAGGAATGGTCACCATGGAGTTTATGTTCATTTACATGTGGCCGAGGCCAAAGAACAAGAACAAGGTCGTGCACACCTCCTCAGTACGGAGGAAGGCCGTGTGAAGGACCTGAGACCCATCATAAGCCTTGTAATATTGCTCTCTGCCCAGGTGAGCGTGTTCTTCGTTTGGTGAACTTTGTGTTCATGTACTGTATATATGGTCTGCAGTGTATGTATGAAGTATGAAGAGTACGACCTTCATTCAGTCCCCTGGAAAGCGTGTCCTTTGATTATTATATCCTCCCTAAAATTGGGTGCTTTCCTTGATAATATCATATGTAGAAATGTAGAATATTTCCTCGGGTGAGTATCAATCAATATTCACCTTTTTGGGATTCTATAGAAGTGTATATTAATGTTTTCCACCAGGATTTTTATCTACATTTGGTTTTCACTCCTGAGAAAATCACGAGGAATCCTAAAGACTTGAGATGGATTACTGCTTGAATGCTGAACCCAGACAGACTTGATTTAGAGCTAATCCTCCCAATGCTAGTCTCTCACACTCATTCAATTAAGGAATGTCAGTGTACTACTGACCTTGCATTAAAAACGCCAGATACTTGCTAGGAAATTAAACTTTCTAGGTCTTCTGCTAGATGCATTAAATGGTTATATCATACATGATATATAATCCTTATGTGTCATGAAGTGTATACAGTCTGTTTTTAGATTTTTCTTTTCTTTCTTTAGGCCATCTTTAATTTTTCTTTCTTTTAAAATGTTCAATTCTATTTTTTCTATCCTTGATCATTAATTTCACCCATCATGCCAGAGTAAAGTCTTCATAATGCCGTTATTTAATTTATTCAGATATAAAACAAATTCCTCCAAAATAAATAAGAATGATCTCCAGCTTTAAGGGACTTGCAAATTATAGGAGAAGATACCCACACATAACTGATAGAATCACCCAGGGTTGTTAAAAAAATAAAGCACATTTAGAGAAAGATGTAAATGGAGAATGGTAAAGGTTAACAAGATGCCAAAGACTAATATAAATAATCATTCACCTGCTCCTTGGGAGAGTTCCTCATCAGCCCATTTAGTCACATATTCTGCATACAAGCAACATAACCGGGATCCCAGGACTCCTGTCCTCCAAACCTGTGTTACAGCTCACTTTCTGTGTCCCATTTGCACTCTAAGTTACCCAAGTTAATATTCTACAGTACAAGGCAATGCCTCAAAGTCCTTCAGGGAATTTTAAGCATCTAAAACATGAACAGTATGAAAAACTACCCAATGTGTCAATATGCAGCAGTCATCTAACAAGCTTAATTGTTTTTTCTGCTTCAGAGAAAGACTACTAAGTCTCTCTCTCTCTCTCTCTCTCTCTCTCTCTCTCTCTCTCTCTCTCTCTCTCGCGCCCCCCCCCCCCGCGCCCTCGCGCACAGCAAACGAGCAGAAAAAGCAAGAGACA
>CAUYQG010023361.1:0-18414 GCA_963574415.1 Tarsius wallacei | reverse complement strand
GATACTGGGGTGGCCATGAGCATGCCACTGCCCTCCAGCCTGGGTGACAGAGTGAGACTCCAACTCAAAAAAAAAAAAAAAAAAGAATCTTTAGGGGTTACAAAACCAGGGATGGCAAACTGGTGACCCTCAAGTGAATTCAACTCTCAGATATTTTATATTATTATTTTTTAATTTTCTGGCTTTTTTTTTTTTTGAGATGAAGTTTCACTCTGTCGCCCAGGCTGGAATGCAGTGATACGCTCACAGCCACCCCAGCGTCGACCTGCTGGGCTCTGGTGATCCTTCTGCCTCAGCCTTCCAAGTCGCTGGAACTACAGGCATGTGCCATCACGACTGGCTAATTTTTTGACTTATTATAAAGATGAGGTCTTGCCAAGTTGCCCAGGCTGGTCTCAAGCCCCCGGACTCAGGCATTCCTCTCGCCTCTGCCTCCCAAAGTGCTGGGATTACAGGTGTGAGCCACTGTGCCCAGCATTTTCTGGCTTTTTAAATTGACATTTATTTAATTTAATTTAATTCTTTTTTTATTTTTATTTATTTTATTTATTTATTTTTTTGAGTTGGAGTCTCACTCTGTCGCCCAGACTGGAGTGCAGTGGCCGCTCCCGGCCACCGCAGCCTCGACCTACTGGGCTCCGGAGATCCTTCCGCCTCAGCCTTCTAAGTAGCTGGAACTACAGGCGCGCGCTACCACGCCCAGCTAATTTTTTTGATTTATTGTAGAGATGAGGTCTCGCTTGCCCAGGCGGGTCTCGAACCCGCGGGCTCAGGCAATCCACTCACCTCAGCCTCCCAAAGGCGCGGGATTACAGGCTGAGAGCCACGAAGCCTGGCTGTAAGTCTTCTTTTTGAGAAGTGTCTGTTCATGTCCTTTGCCCACTTTGGTCGAGTTTCTTGTAGATTCTGGGTGTTGGCTTTTGTCAGATGCATAATTTGCAAATATTTTATCCCATTGTGCAGGTTGCCTCTTTACTCTTCTAATGGTTTATTTTGCTGTGCAAAAGCTCTTCGGTTTAATGAGGCCACATTTGTCTATCTTAGCTTTTATGGCATTTGTCTTTGGGGACTTGGTTAAGAATTCGTTGGCCTACTCCAGTGTGCCTAAGGGTGTTTCTTACATTTTCTTCTAAGGTACTTACAGCTTGAGGTTTTGCGTTTATGTCTTTGATCCATTTTAAGTTGGTATTTGTATGTGGTGATAAGTCTATTTGAAGTCATTACTGTTTCAGCCATGCTGCTATGAGTGTCTGGATTAAGAAACATTAACATACCAACACTAATTCTTAGCAAAGAACCATCTCCACCTTATTGGTACAACTTCTGGCTGAATACATTCCACTTCCTCTAAGCTAATTAGCTCTTCTTTTGCATATACTTATATATTATCAGTATAATTTTATATGAAAGTCAGAGAAAGAAAATGCCAAGTGTAAATACATTTGCTTACTTTATACTTAGCATAGAGTAGTATTTGTCAGTTTAGTCCAAAATGCCATTTATATACTAAAGTTTCCCTAAAATAAACAGTCATTTCAAATGTAGTTTCATTTTAAAAGCCATACATCAATCGCATATACGAGGAAAAAGCACAGCACTATTAGGAGAACTTCAAATGACAGATAACATTCACGTAGTGTCTTTATGCTTCTCGGATTCGTAGAATCACATGATTCTCTCCTAATCAGCCTGGACTTGGATGGCTGCAGCAAAATCCCATAGACGGGCATAGACAGTAGACATCTATTTCTCATAATTGCAGAGGCTGGGAAGTCCGCAATCAAGATGCCAGCACATTTGGTACTTGGTGGGGGCCTACTTCTTGGCATGCAGGTTCAGTTTCCTATCACCATGTGTCTGACACAGGACATTCTGTGTCTTTTTCTCTTTTTCTATGGGCATTCATTTCATCATTGTGGCCCTCACCCTCATGACCTCATTTAATCAAATTGTCTCCCAAAGGCCCTGTCTTCATCACATTGGGGATTAGCATATGAATTTCAAGGAGACAGAGATATTTATTTTTTAACAGAGTTTTACGGTTTCACCATACCATGGAATGGGGACAGTAGTTATCTCTGTTTTGCAAGGAAGGAGAATGGTAGCCCTGTATCACAACTATATATACATTTTTATTGATCTATGAATTTCTGAAGAACTGACATCTTTAAAATAGTAAGTCCTCATATCCCATGGATATAATGTAGTTTTCCTTTATTTTAATATTTTTTTAAACATTTAAAAATAATGTTTAATAAATTTTGTGTCGGTATCTTGTGCATCTGTTATGTTTTCCTAGGTTTATGATGCTTTTGAGCACCATTTAAAATTTTTTATTTTCAACTATTGTTCATTACGATCTAGAAATAAAAAATTAAAATATTAATATTTTATCCAGAAACAGTACTAATACATTTCTTTAAGTTAATATTTTGTCTACAGACCTTTTAGATTTAAATTCGCCCAATCATTTATTCATAAGTCATGGCAATATTGTTTCTTCTTTAACCCCTACTAAGAATTTTAGTTTTTAGTCTTATATTTTTGTACTGGCTATGAATCTCTGTATAATAAGCCCAAGAGATGATAGAACATATCCTTAAATAAAAGGTAATGAAGTGGTACCTTATTCCCATTCATTGTGATGAAAAATTTCAATATTGTACCCTTAAGTGTGAATTTTTATATAGTTTTTCTTTGTCAGGTAAGTGAAGTTTCCTCTTTGAGTTTGCCAAAAGCTTTGTTGATTTATTTAATAACAAGTGGATGTTGAATTTGATCAAATGCTTCCCAAGCATTTATAGGGAAAATACCATTATTATTAATTTTTTCATTGTATTGCTCTAATGATGTACCTAGAATTTCATAGGTACATCAGCTTTGTATTCCCAGAATATACTCAGTTTGGATGATGGAGATTTGGGCATTCATGTCCATAAGTTCTGCTGGGTTGTAATTTTTCTTTCTTTTGACGTTCATGCCATCTTTCCACTGATCATGGACCTTGGCCACATATTCGTCCCTACCTTTATGACTCTCTGAAACCTTCCTCCTTTGTCTGTTTTGTGCTGTTATAACAGAATTACAGACTGAGTAATTGATAAAGAACAGAAATTTCTTTCCTCATAGTTCTGGAGGCTGGGAAGTCCAAGATCAAGGCACCAGCATCTGATGAGGAGTTTCTTGGTGTGTCCTCCCATGGATGAAGTGCGGGTTGGGAAAGAGGGAGAACAGAAGGGCATTGAGCTTGTCCTTGTGTAAGGGACCTACTACCATTGTACACAGGCCTCGTTTTCTACATCAGGAAAATGGGTATTTGAGAGGGTGACTCCAGGAGCAATGAATCTTCCTTTTAGAGTCTGGCATGGTTTGGAAACTGGTCCACCAGTTCAAAAAAAAAAGAGTACAGTAAGCCTGTTTGCAGCATTTTAACGGACTCAGAAAATACACAGAGAAAGACAAAGAGCTGGCAGCAAGAATAGTATTTTTAGATAATAATAAAAACATGCCTGGCATCTTGAATGCAAAGCTGTAATGCAATGCAATTTTTTATTGAAACCGTTACATAGAAGATAACTTTTTCTGACCAATATAAGCCAGGATTAGTCTAACTAGAAGTTCCTAGAGAATATGCCAATGGAGAGAGAGAGAGAGAGAGGACAGAGGAGAATGAGAACAAGGAATAAACGTGGACAGAGCAAGCAATCTTGCCCGTCAATGTCTTAGGAACTCACCAGTCCTTTCAGAGATTGAGATACAGTCATTGCATGTATGTATTTGTAGGAAATAAAATTGAATTGTCATTCCAGAACATGCTTTTTGTCATTCTAACTCATTGCTCCTTGAGAAAATAACATTTTATGATAATCTCTCTTTATTTGTTTAATGTGGTTTGAATAGGAAGATAGTACCTTCATATGTAGATCATTTTCATCATCTCTGGTTTCAAGAGAAAAGGATAACATGCTTACAGTTGCTGCTTTGGAAATACCTCAGCTTTTGCATCTTCTTGCTAGAATTCTGCAGAACTGTGGCATAATGCCCAGAATCTCAAGCAGAAACAAACAAAAAACCTAATTTATTTATGAGCAAAATATTAAATATTGATGTTGTTTCAGGGAATCAGTTTGATCAATTATCTGAGATGACTTCTCTTAAAAAACCAAGTTGCATGAAATACAGTCGCTGAATACATAGAATGTTTGCTTATCTCCCAAGCAAACTGCTAGTACTTCATGTCTTAATTATGACTAAACCTTTACCTAGTTGGAAGTTTCATTTGAAAAATTGTCAGGTTTTATCAAACTTTAAAACGCAAGCATTCTTCATTATATACCGAGAGACAATGTAGTTTGAAACAGTTATTCTCCACAGTATAATGTGGAATCAGCAGGCCTTGATTACGTACCCAGTAGGATGCCTTTGAATTGGTGAAATCAAATAACTGTCATGTTGAACAATGCATGCAGGACTAATGAAGTGGATGGAAACTGGAAACAAGCCAAAATAGGCTTTTGAAAAGAAAAAAGATGACCATGAAAATTATATATCATTCAGTTTAGGTGTAAACATCCATCTGTCCCTATTATGTTATAATAGTTTATTATTCAAATGCATACTTTGAGTGAGGAATACCAAACCGATAAGCAGTTGGCTTAATTTCAAATAAACACCAGAGATAAAAAGATAAACAGTGAAGTCTTGGACAAGCTATCTGCATTTTATTAAACTGAAAAATTAAAGTGAAGAACTTAAAAGAATAAGCTTCTGTTAAACTTTCCCATTCATAACAAAGAATCACCAGGATGCTAAATAAATGTTTATTTTACACTTAATTACTTGCTACCAACAATAAATATCTATCAAAATTAATATTTCAAAATATTTTGAACATTGAGTTTTTACAATCCTATATGAAGGACATGAGTATTCAAAAGGAAGAATAATTTCTTTATGACAGAAAAAGCCATTTCTGAATTAAGTTATTTAATTTAATAATTCAATTTTGCCTCTCAAAATCAAATAAATGGCTTTTATTCAGCTGACGACTCCAAATAGCATTATTTTCTTTTTTTCACTTTTAAAATTTAACAAAATTTTCTGAAAGATCTATGGGCTTCTGTTTTTGATTTTAGACTTATGCTTTTATGTCCTTAATTATAAAGACATTAATCTTTTTGATCACTTGTTAAAGATGCCTTAAGATTTCAGTCACTCTGAGGTCAAAACATTCAGCATCTTTTCTTTTTTCCCTCTCACCTGCAATCTAGTCTGTCTTGATTTTTGGTCAATTCTTCATGTGTAACATTCTCAATTGTTTACTCTTTAAACACCGTCACCATCGCTGGCTCAGGGCCATGTCACTCAACACCTGTGCAGCTGCAATAAATTCTTACTAGTCCCTACTTTCATTGTGACTCCCTTTTCCAATATAAATTACATAATCCTAAGAAAATAAACATTTAAAAATTTTCAATAACTTTGTTTCTAGCTCAAGTTCTTAGCTTTTCGTCTCATTGTAAAACCATTTCTCAAGCCAACCTCAGTTTCTGCTATTAAAGGTATTCTGAATTGCTTTTCTAAACAAAATGTTCATTCTTAGACTTCACCTGACCCTCACAGTTTTAAGTTCTTGATACCGGTGACCAAATTTTTTTCTGAAGTATTGTAGGCATTAACATTTCTGCCAGCAAGAGAGATGTTTTCATACGTCGTGGCCAAAATGTCATAATTTTGTGTGTTTTCAATAATAGCGTTTTCTAACTATGTATCCATATTATAGTTGTCCTCAGAAGTTACTGAGTTTGTAAGACAGTTATTAATAAAGTTAATTTTTTAGGAATAGAAACAAAATTATAAATACAATTCAAACACAAGTTTGCTATATTGCAACCACTATGCTGAGCAGTTTGCCTGTATTAATGCGCTGAATACGGTCAGCGACTTTGATTGTACAAATGAGAAAAATGAGGTCTAGGAAGATTAGTACTGTGCCAAATTCAAAAACAAGACAGGGATGAGGGCATACTTCAAGCTTGTCCTTCAGCAGAGCCTGTGATATTGTGGAGAAGACAAAAGGAGACTGTGTAGTAACTGAAATAGCTGCACTCTTGGCATGTGTCACATGTTCAAAAGATAGTGACATAAAAATATGAATTCAGAGTTCCTTGTGTGCAGTAGCACGGCTTGTTGGTTTTCATGGCTATCATTTCCCAGCAAAAAACCTAAGGCATGTAAATATTCAATAAACAATATTGTAATTGAATGATTTCTTTGCTGTATATACATACAGACACAGACATACACTTTTTTTTTTTTTATTTCTCATTTCTCTTCCTCTAGCCAAAAGCAAAGGGCATTCGTTTTAATACAAAATATACAATTATATCAACCACTGTCTGGATTTATTCTAAGAAGCTGGATCCATTATATTGTTTTTTCATTGCTTTAATACACAGCTATTAAGGGACCTGTAGCATTTCAGGGACTATTTTAGTTGCCAGGAAACAGCAATTGATCAAACAAAAAGTTCTTGGCTTAATGAGATCCGGATTCCAAGGGAGGAGACAGACAGAAACCATCACACATAAACAAGATGCATCCTGTCTTGGGCAACAATAACCGTGAAAACAGAGAAGGGAAGAAAGCAGACTGTGGGGAGGGACATAAGTGGAACTTCGGATGGATTTCCTGGGGAAGACTTCGTGGAGATGACGCCAAGTAAGTGCTGAAAAACGCGTAAGGTCCAGTCACATGGATTTGTGAGGAGTTAGCCTTTCCAGCAGAGGAGAAAGGAACACCAAAGACGGAGGCGGGCGTGGGCCTGGAAGAGCCAAGGAGCAGGAGGAGGTCAGAGCGATGACAGTGGGAGGAAGAGGAGGCCACGTCCGGGAGATGGGCAGGTCATGGCCTTGGGCTCCCTCGGCAGGACTTCGGCTTCCGCGCCCACCAAGGCGGGGCTGTAGTCCGATTTTGATCTTGGGGCTGGCTATTATATGCATTTAAATACTATATTATCGCATTATCCCGTTTAGTAGCATTTTGAATATTATATTATTGCATCATCGGTATAGGCATTATCTAACGAGTAATATACTCATATCATGGATAATCTCATGCAAGTTAATGTACAAGTTTTGATGAAATTGAGTGAGTCTAAAATCAAAATCAAGGGTGACAACCAAGATTGACAAAGTAGAAATGAAAATATGAACACTCCCATCAAAATGCCGTATTTGTAAGCATTATCAATAATTTTTCACATAGAAAACCCCGTGCTTAGATTACTTTCGCCAGCAACTGCTACCAAAATAATGAAAATGAAGCATAGATTTTTCTACAGACTCCCCTAGAAAATAGAAAAAGAGAGAACATTCTCAAGTCTGTTTTATGTAGCTATCTTTTAATATCAAAATCTGAAAGACAGTATACCAATAATGTTTGCATGTCAACTTATCCATTAATTCAAAACAAACATTTTAGAAAATATATTAAATCACATGCAGTAAACATTTAAATACACACACATATATACTTGTTATTTGAGGTTTATTTCAGAAATACAAGTTTACTTTAATATTTATACAGTCAATTTATAAAATTTGCCAAATTAACAGGACAGAAGAAAAAATCATGTAATCATCAGAAAATATAGAAAAACCATCAGATAAATTCAACAGCAGTTCATGATGAAGGAAAAAAAATTGCAAGACAAAGATGACACAGGGACTTCCTTATTATGATAAAGCATGTCTGTCCACAGTATTCTACACGCCTCATATTTAGTGGTGAAAGTTTTTCTTTGAGAGCAGGGGAGAGACAAGGAAGTTCATCACTACAGCTCCTTCATATTTACAGATGTAACCGATGCTCTTCTCAGTGCAATAAGTAAAAAAGAAT
The DNA here is from genome assembly GCA_963574415.1 of Tarsius wallacei. Taxonomy (NCBI): domain Eukaryota; kingdom Metazoa; phylum Chordata; class Mammalia; order Primates; family Tarsiidae; genus Tarsius; species Tarsius wallacei. The sequence goes on along the minus strand of CAUYQG010023361.1, from coordinate 10,515 downwards.
ACAAGTAAGAAAAAAATGAATATAATTGAAATACATGGATTAAAATATCATTATTTTACAACAGTGTACCTTGAAAATTCAAAGTTTACAAATACATTATTACAGTTAACATTATTTGCACAATGTGACTAGAATTCAATTTAGTGTCTTATTTCTAAAATCCATGAACATTTGCATAACTAAACTATCTACCTATATATACCTGAGCAATAGTTTTTAAATATCTCAAATAAATAGGAATCGATTTAATGAAAAATGTAGAAGACGCCATGACCTCTGAGCAAAGGAATAAAATGTTATTAATAGAATTTTTCAAAGATCGAAATTAATGGTGGGATACGATATATTCATGTTTGAAAAGACTGAGTAATGTAAAGGTATCTCTCTCCCCAATAAATTTATGTAATCTCAGTCAAAACATGATAAACAGACCTAGAATTAATATTTAGCAAAACACTAAGAATAACCAAGAAAATATTGGAAAAGGAAAACACACAGTAGGGACTTACTCTAATTGATTTTAAGACCTATAACGAAGTTACATGAAGTCATTGCACTATAAGAATAGACAGACAACCCAGCAATGTATACATGGAGAGGCCAGGCACAGACACAGGAAGGGCGGGAAATGAAATGAATTTGGCACGTGACAGAGTGGGAGAAAGATCATCTTTCCAATAAGTGATGCTGGGACCACAATTAGACCTATAATTTATCCCAAAGTTATTTTTATGGTCAAGACACTTATAATACTGTAAGAAAGGGACTGACAGTGGTGGGAAACTGCTGGGGGTAGGGGTGGGATTGGCAGTTGAGGGAAATTGCCAGGGGAGGGAGGGGTACATCTCATCAACAGGGGCACCTGCATAATGAACATTTGTATACCTAACCCTGAATTGTGCCACATGTCTTTTAAAATAAAAATAATAAAAAAGCATAAAGAGGAAAAACAGGCAAGCCAAGGAGAGGGGTAAGGCATTTGCCACACCAATGACAAACAAGGGGCTTATATGCATAATATATAAAGAGCTCCTAAAAATTAAAAAGTGTAATCCCATAGAAACTAGGCAAGATATTTGGATGGGTCCTGCAATTATGAGATTGAGGGCAAGAAGGGAAATTCTGTGTCTTGGCGTGTTGGCTTCTTGACCTGGGCAGTAGTGCCACAGGTGTTCAACTTTGGGATAGAATTCAAATCCACATGATTTGGTTTTTCAAAGTTTTCTTTACTTATAATTTTATTTCATGTCCTTGTTAAAAGGTTTTTTTTTTTTTTTTGAGTTGGAGTCTCCCTCTGTCACCCAGACTGGAGTGCAGTGGCCGCTCCTGGCCACCGCAGCCTCAACCTGCTGGGCCCGGTGATCCTTCCGCCTCAGCCTTCCAAGTAGCTGGAATTACAGGCGTACGCTACCACGCCCGGCTAATTTTTTGATTTTTATTGTAGAAATGAGGTCTCGCCAAGTTGCCCAGGTGGGTCTCGAACATGCGGGCTCAGGCAATCCACTCACCTCAGCCTCCCAAAGTGTGGGATTACAGGCTGAGCCACCGAGCCCAGCCAAAAAGGTTTTTAAAGCAAGATTATTTCCATTCCAGAAAGAAGAGAATTGTCGAGGAGGTTCTTCAACGTGAAGACAAAACCAGCCACTGGGGGCAAATTTCACTAATTCCCAAGAGAAAAAAGTGAGGGCCTGAACAAAGAGAGAGGCTGTAGAAACAGTGGCTACTGACCTGTCGCAAAGATGGAAACAAGAGACACTGGGGACACCAATAAGGGGGGACAGAGAGGAAGCTTAGGGTTCAGAAACTGCCTACGGGGCACAGTGTTCACTATCCTCTCTGGGGAATAGGCCATCTGAGACCCAATCTCCACCACTAGACACTATGTCCGTGTCATGAATACATATCTGTACCCCCTGAAGCTAATTTTTTTGTAATGGAAGGAAGGAAACCATTTTAGAGATAGTAGGTAGTTGTAAACAAGGCTTGGTGATTAACGAAAGTGGGAAGATAAGGCTGAGGAAAGAATGTGTTTAGAATGACTCACAGGTCTTGGGTGTATTGCTGGAAAACAATTATTCATTTCTGGAAAAATTAACGAGTAGGTTACGTTTATGTCCTGGGTAGAATATAGACAGAGAACCGGAGATACAGATGTACAAATTCAGTCATCCTACATCTCATTTGAAAACTGTGGAAACTGTACTTCAGGCTAAAGTCACGAAACCAGAATTTCCAACCCAGAAATACCACATAGCCTGGACCGAAGGGCACTAAAGCAATGGGAACACCGTTTTAGGAAGGCATTACCAATTCCGCTTGCAACATGGGTCTCGCCAGTAGTCACGTTTCCTTACGGCGCAAATAAAACGAGAACACAAAAACAGCAAAAATGATTCTTCTTGGAAGCCATTGAGTTTAATTAGCTCCTTCTAAGTGGTGTGGTAATTGGCAGCATTCAGACTGCTGACAGCTCCGCTCTCTCACTTCTTTCTTCTATTCCTTTCTTTTCTCCCTCGTTTCTTTTACAGGAAGATCAAAGCCTTTATAGCTGAGTGAACGCTAATACTGCACACATTCATTTGAAAAGCTTTAAGGTCTTGAAAACCTGCACATAAGATTTCTTATTCCCCAATGGCCGCCTGCAAGTGTATTTGACACTATTAGCAGGAATTATCTCTGCTTTATTGATTTAATTTTTTTTTTTTTTTTTTTGGTCCTGTTAGAAAGAAAGCAGTCTACTTTAACATTTTGGAAACGTCCATTAGAACGAGGGCTGCATAACCTTTTCTGATCCTCCACAAAATAGGTACTTGGAGCCCCAGGCCCGCCATGGAGTTAATGAGTCTCTTCCCAAGGCACATGCACCCGCCTCCACATTGTGTGCGGCCTGGAGAGGGGCCTGAACCCGCCACACAAGCTTGGGAAAACGATTCAGCCCTCTCCGTGGCGAATCTATGACTCTGACAGGTGGGAGGTGTCGCTGCAGCGGTTTGCAGAGAAAGAACAGAATATTTTCAGCCGGACGAAAGCATTTCCCAGATTCTTCCACGAGCACAAATGCCTTGCCACTCTTCTCAGATCATAAGCGTTACCCATGGCCACTTCGTGAGCCTTGTCCAGAGTTTCTTCAGAAGATAGAAACCAGTAAATCCCGGGGCCGAGAGGATGGCTGCAGAGGAATGCATTTTTTGGAAGCATTGGCTGAAATGCACAGTGTCTGATTCTTAGACTTTCCTTTCTGGATGTAGATCGTGATGGGGGATTCAGCCTTGCCGAGGGCTCTACAGAAACCACGTTTCAAGGGCTGCAGTGTGCTCCTCAGCGCTTTGCCTGAGACACGCAAAGTTAATAGTTGTTCTTGCTACGTTTGTTGAAGAAGGAGAACGAGACGGAGGGAATGGAGGAGTGAGCGGGAGAAATAAAATATCTCCAGAGCTCAGTGACTCGGGGAAGCTGTCTTCATTTTTTCCAGGAACGTCTCACATTTCTGTCTCAGCGTAAGGAATGACTGCACAGTATTAAATGATACTCTACTAATTAGAAAACATGCAAGCAAAGTTAGCATGGCCAAACTAAATATTCCGGCAGTTCGAGAGCTAGAAAAACGGCTCTACCATGCCTGGCCCATGTCCTATCTAAAGAGATATACTGCCCAACAGAGTACTGAAAGAGAAAGCCCCTCAGCTAAGTCCCACATGTTAAACGCTTCTCCCCCATTTCAACATGAGGTTCAGAAACACCTGTGCCGGGTGTGCAAAGGATGGGGGCTAACTCCGTCGTGGTCTTGGCTCTTAACCCCTTCACCTGTTTGGAGTGGAACAGAGGATAAAATTGAGGAGCAGGACTGTTGAGAATTTAGAGGACTCTTCAGAGCAAACTTACTGTGCGACTTAGAAATCCACTCACCACAAACACACTCATACAGCGAGTAGAGACCAGGAGATATTCCTTTGATAGGAATGTAACATGCTTACATTTTTATCGTACTAAACACATCAGCATAACGTTATGAATTGAGACTGTTTAGGGGTTAACATCTCCAAAGAGAATTTTATTATCTGAGAGCATCCAGAAAAATCTGTTGATTGTATTGACCAAGGTAGGCAGGAACTGTCCCTACAGAGAATGACTATGAAGGGGTGATCATTAGGGAAGAAAATAGAATTTTTAATTATGTGCAATGAGTCCCACTTATGTGCTATATCGGTTATAATGTAGTTCAAGGACCACATTTTGCTTTATGACTTTGTAAACTTGCAGAAGCCTCCATCTGTTCAAATCTTCATGCCAGTATTCTGGCAAATGGCATCTAACTCAGGAATTTAAACACCGAGTACCTTGTCCTCAATTTTGCTCTTGTTGAGCAACGTTTGTTATTTAATATATGAATATCTCTTTGTGTCTCTATGGTAACACAGAAGTGTTTTGGCAGTGATTGTAGTGGCTCAGATGATTGAAAGGGCGATAAGAATTATTATTATTTTTTAAAAATTCCGGGCCCCTTGCCAATATTTTAAAAACCTGTCTCTCGAAGCTTATGATTTTATTGAACTATAAAACCAGAAAGGAAGCACTCCCTCAGTAGGGAAGGCTACTTTTAATGTGGATACTTCTGGAGCGTTTGTAATATTTTGGCAAAGAATGGATGTTAAGGGGTCATCATTCTCTTTTAAGCTTCGATGGATAACTGATTAATAAAGAGTATAAGAATCAATTCTTCTAAGTGCTTACAGCATGCCAAGCTCTGAGCTCAGTTCTTTGCGTGGGTTATCTCAGGCAGACAGCCCTTACAGCCACCATGTACGGAGGCCTCTGAGGAGGGACCCTGAACCCACCACATGGAGGCACTGTGACCATCACCATGATCCTTACTAAATGGAGATGAGCAGAGGGTGAGAAGCCATGCACATTTCTCAAGGGCATAAAGATTACAGTCTGAACCCCTTGTTCTTAATGATCTTATAATATTATCATCTGCACTTTACCATGTTCCAATCATGAGCTGGTTGGCTCATCCAAGAACGTTAATGGAATGGATTCACTCCTGGTCTATGAGTTTGTGCGCACATTGTGTGTTTCCACGGTGTGTGTGTGTTTTTCCGTTACAGCTCCCTGCATTCTACACATCGACTGTAAGCTCTCATACTGAGACTCCACAGGTTTACTTCTCTTCTTTATGAGTTTCCTCAAAGCAAAAGCAGTCACTTCAAACCCCTGGCTCTTAAACATGTGATCTATGCAAATATGTTTCCTATATATAAAGGAATAATTGTCGCAGAGGTATCTCCTACGGTAAGGCCGCATTTCGGCTTGTGCTGTCCTGGAAGGCATGGGGAGCTTTCTTGGGTGCTTCTTTTCTTGCCATTGCTGCAAAGATCGTCCTCATCCTGCTTCAGGCCTCTGGAGTTAGACAAGAGCAGCTGCTCAACGGGGGGTGTCTATACGGCCAGGCTGGGTTGGCTGTATCTGCTATGGGCTCTGCCTTTCCCTATGAGTCTGAGTTACAGGCACAGGGCATGTTATGGAGCTCTGTTTTGTCGTGCTTTGCAGATATTGTGCCTTTCACAAACAGAAGGACCTTGGCAACCCCAAGTCCAACAAGCCTATGGGCACTGTTTTTCTAATAGCGTGTGCTCATCTTGTGTCTCTGTGTCACACTTTGGTAATTCTTTAATGGTGTCAAAACTTTTCATTATTATATCTGTTATGAGGGTCTGTGCTCAGCGATCTGTGATGTTACCATTGTCACTCAGGCCACCATGCTCAAACCATGCCAAATAAGACGGTGAGCTTCATTAATAAATGTTATTTGAATTCTGACTGCTCCACGAGCTAGCTGTTCTCTGTCTCTCGCCCTCTCCTCTCGTCTTCCAATTCTCCAGACACAATAATATTGAAATTAAGCCAATTAATAACCCTACAATGTGTACAAGTGAAAGAATCACTCATCTTTCATTTTAAATAAAAAACTAGAAATAACGAAACTTGGTGAAGAAGGCATGTCGAAACTAGAGAAGGACTGAAAGCGAGAACTCTTGCACCAAATAGTTAGACAAGTTGTCAATGCAAAGGAAAAGTTCTTGAAGGAAATTAAAAGTGTTATTCCAGTGAACACACAAATGATAAGAAAACGATATAACTTTGTTGCTGATGTGGTGAAAGTTTGAGTGGTCTGGATAGAGGCTCGAGCCAGCACAACATTCCCTTAAGTGAAAACCTAACTCATAGCAAAGCCTTAATTATCTACAACTTTATGAAGACTTAGGTGGGGAAACTGGAGAAGAAAAGTGAGAAGCCAGCAGAGGTGGGTTCATGAGGTTAAGGAAAGAAGCCATCTCGGTAACATACAGTGCAAAGTGCAGCACCAGTGATATGGAAAAGCCACAGGAAGTCTCCAAAAGATCTAGCTGAGGTAATGGATGAAGGGATGAAGGTGGCTGCCCTAAACAAGATCTTCAATGTAGATGAAAAAGTCTTCTATCGGGAGAAAGATGCCATCTAGGACTTTCATGGCGAGAGAGGAGAAGGCAATGCTTAGCTTCAAAGCCCAAAGGCCAGGCTCACCCTCTCGTTTGGGTCTAATGCAGTCACTGATTAAGTTGAAAACAGGGCTCATTTACTACTCTGAAAATCCCAAGGCTGTTAAGACTTAAACTAAATCTACTTTGCTGCGGTTTATGAATGAAATAACTAAGCCTGGATGATGGCATATCCGTTTACAGCATGGTTTACTGAAGATTTGAAGCCCACTGTTGAGACCTACTGCTCAGAAGAAAGATTTATTTTAAGATATTACTACTCATTGACAACAGACTAAGAGCTCTGATGGACATGGAGAGGATGAATGTTGTTCTATGTCTGTTAACCAAACGTCCGTTCTATAGACAATGGATCAAGGAGTGATTTTGACTTTCAAGTCTTGTTACTTAACAAATGTATGTTGTATAACTATAGTTGCTATAGACAGTGATTCCTCTGATGGTTCTGGGAAAAAGTGAATTGAAAGCTTCCTGGAAAAGATTCACCATTCCAGCTGCCATTAAGAAATTTCTGATTCATAAGAGGAGGTCAAAATATCAACATTAACAGGGGTTTGGTAAAAGTTGATCCCAATCCTCACGGATGACTTTGAGGGGTTCAAGACTTCAGGGGAGAAAATAACTACAAAGGTGGCGGAACTAGCAAAGAACTAGAATCAGAAGTGGGAACGGAAGATGAGACAGAATTGCAGCCATCTCATGATGAGACCTGAAAGGAGAAGCTGCCTGTCATGGATGAGCAAAGAAAGTGGATTCTTGAGAGGATCTCTTCCCGGTGCAGAAGATGCCATGGACTTTCTTGAAATGACGACAAGCCATTTGATTAGTTGATAAGAAGTGGCAGCATTTGAGAGGCCTCGCTCCAAGACTGAAGAAAATTTGACTGTGGATAAAATGCTATCAAACAGCATCAGATGCTGTAGAGAAGTCTTTCGTGGCAGGAAGAGTCCATTGATGTGGCAAACTTCATTTTCACCTTATTTTGGACATCTACCTCAGTCGCCCCAAGCTTCATCAACCCCCACCCTGACTGGTGAGCAGCTGTCAACCTCAAAGCAAGTTCCTCCACCAGCAAAAAGATTACGGATCGCTGAAGACTCAGATGACTCTTAGCGTTTTTAAGCAATAAAGTATTTGTAAATTAAGATATGTACACTTTTTAGACATACTGCTGTTGCACACATAATAGACTATAGTGCAGCACAAATGTAACTTTTCTATGCACGGGGAATCCGTGAAGCTCTTGTGGCTCAATTTGTCGCGATGTTCCCTTTGTTGTGGTGGTTTGCAACTGAACTCACAATATCTCTGAGGTATTCCTGCATATACATACAGGCAGGTGAGAAGATATCTTATTTTATTTTCTTGAGACAGGATCTTGCTCTGTCGCTCAGGATGGAGGGCAGTGGTGGGATTACAACTCCCTGAAGCCTTGAACTCCTGGACTCAGCCTCCCTAGTAGGTGGACTACAGGCATGTGCTACCATCCAGAGCTAATTTATTTTTATTTTCATTAAAAACAGGGTCTCACTACATTTCCCAGTTGGTCTCAAACTCTTGGCCTTCAGTGATCCTTCTGCCTCCTGCCTCCCTCCCAAAGTGCTGATATTACAGGCTTGCGCCATTGTGCCAGGCTAAACGTCCACCTTGGCTAAACCAATGGGTGAATCGACAGTATGGATCGTCCATTTCTTTCAGGCCTATCACCACCTTCTGTGGCACTCTTGCATGAATTCAAAGAGGGTCACCCTTCCTCGGGGAGAAAAATCCCTGCATCAGAATGGTGCCCAAGTGGGCACTTGGGTCGGATCTCACGGCCAGCAGTGCATCGCTGTACAGCGAACACCTTCCACAAGCCTATGCAACAGTCCTCATTCCTTCTCAAAATCCTGGGCACTGAAGAAGCTACAAAAACAAGAGCCTCGTGTCTCAGATGCCCTCTGTTTTGGGCCACTCCTAATACTTCATAGTTAGAAGGGCGCTAAGAGGAAAATTATGAAGCCAGGCTGGTTGGTGGCAATACTTGGACAAGGAGGCAAAGGAAACACTTCCTTCTCTTCCTTCTGCCCGTTTCTAGCAGAGTCATCCCACCGGAGCTTTCACTCTTTCTCCAGCCCAGGGGTTCTCAACGTTGGCTGGCTCTTGGAATGGCCCCCGGAAGCTGGCGGATTCCAAGGCATCAGGCTCCGCCCCCAGACCCGTGAGGTCAGAAGCTCGGAGGAGGGGACCCAGGCATCCCAGCTCCGTGAAGTGCTTCAAGTACCAGTAACGAGTGGAGCTGCGAACCCTGCAGATGCGATTAAGCAATTGACCCGGGAGGCCATAAAAGAATGCAACAGTGTCCCCCTCTTCCTACCTTCAGACCACGCCTCCTCATGGGTTTGTGTGACTCAAGCTATTTCTGGCGTAAAAAGCCCACTTTATTATTTTTTTAAATTTCAACTGCAGAGTTTGACTCAAGTCAAATAATTCTCTCTCCAAGATTACCACATGGCTGAATGCACAGTGTTGTTAACCAGTTTTAAAATATACATGGTACGATTTTCTTTTTCTAGAAAGTTCTTGCTAAGGAGCAGCAAATGAACATTACCTGGGTGTCAAAGAGTCAGTTTCTGCAACATATTCCTGAAGAAATCATTAGGCCTAGAATAGCCTCGTTAAAATCGTTAACTATAATAATTACCAAAAATAGAAAGTTTTAGCACCAGATCAGTAGTTTTCTATAAGAAATAGCTGCTTAATAATTCATAAACAGCCCATCTGCAAAAAACAGAACGGTGCAGATAACAATGCCATTACTAGGTCGCAAGACTATCAAAGTGTATCAGCGAACCACAGTTAACAGAACAAATATTTTTGGCCGTGGAGAGGTATGCTCTCCAAACACAAATTAATCTCCTTAATGGATTTTCCTTACCTTCATGAAAAATGCATTATGGGCCCTTAAGTCACACTCAGCACATTGTTAGGGTTTTATATGATGTGGGGTTGGCACAAAGATGATTTTTCTTTCACACTGTGGGTAAAAAAAACAATGAGCTGGGTGGTTTGGAGCCAGACTCTTTAATCACTGGGCAATGACTGATTACCCAGAGAAGACACATTATTCTTAAGCTCTTTCTTTCTGCAGGAGACCCTTAAATTTTGTTGAGAGAGTCGAAAAAATTTGCCTCACAAAGCTTCACATTTGTGAAATTTTCAAAGTGTCAAAAACATTGTTCCAGTTTTCCTCTTTATGGATTGCTCTGATTTCCTTAAGAGCTGACCAAAGTGAAATTATCCTGACTCACTTGCAATCGCTTCCGTTTCTGCCAGCCTTGTTCTTGCCCAAGTCTGCAATGCCATGAGGGTCACTTGGCACCGACACCCACACAGGCTGTGGCCAGAGAGGCACAGCGCACTTCCAGTGGTGTCATTGTTTCCAAGCATCATTCTATGTACGCATTGCGTCTGAGCGTGCACTCATTTCCAGGCATGGATTTCATTCGCAGATGGACGTTCATTCAGGGCTGAATGCCCACGCTATCTAGGTCATGGATATATCCAGTTGATGCTGCTTCAGACACATCAGGATGGGCAAAGAAACTCCCATTGCTGTGATGCTTGGGGTACTCAACCAGGCACCAGGCAAGCCATGAGAGTTGGGTGAGGAGGTTCAGAGAGCAGATGTGTGGCGTTCATGACACTATCTACAGTGTTTTTTAAATTTTTATTTTAAAGATGCGAGGTACAATTCAGGGTTAGGTATGCAGATGTTCATTATACAGGTACCCTTGTTGATGAGGTGTGTCCCCCCTCCCCCAACAGTTTCCCGCTACTGCCAATCCTTTTCTTGTAGTATTATGATAATTGTTCAAGGTCCACTTATGAGTGAGAACATGTGGTACTCAGTTCTTTGTTTCTGTGATAGATCACTCAGTATTATAGACTCTAAGTTCATCCAGGTTGCCGTGAAGTTCACAATTTTGTCCTTCTT
>CAUYQG010023360.1:0-22547 GCA_963574415.1 Tarsius wallacei | reverse complement strand
TAGACCTTGATCATCCAACGTATTACCACAAGAAAATGTCTGACTGTGGTGGGAAACTGGGGGGGGGGGGGTGAGGGGGATGGGATTAATGGTGGCGGGTATCTATCTGAGGATGGGGAGACACCTCTTATCAACAAGGGTACCTGAACGAAATATTTTTGTATGCCTAACCCCTAACTGTACCCCACAATAACATAATAAAATAAAATAAATAAAAAATAAAAAATAAAAAATAAATAAAAAAATAAAAAAAAGAAATATCTTTTCCGGGGAGACACCTCTTATCATCAAGGGTGTCTGAACGAAGCATATTTGTATACCTAATCCTTAACTGTACCCCACAATATCATAATAAAACATACTGATTATAAAAAAAAGAAGAAGTATCTTTTCCTGTCCTTTACCCATTTTTGAATAGGGTTCCCCCACCCCCCGTCATTTTGTTGGCATTCCTCATAGATTCTGGATGTTAAGCCTTTGTTGGACGCACAGCTCGCAAGTATTTTCTCCCATTTTTGTGGGCTGTCTCTTTACTTTCTTGATGGCTTCTTTTGCTGTGCAGAAGATTTTTAGCTTGATAGGATCCTGTCTGTCAATTTTAGTTTTTGCTGCATTTGCTTTTGAGGACTTGGCCATGAATTCACTGCCGAGGCCAGTGTCCAGGAGGGCATTCCTTAGGCTTTCTTCTAAGATTTTTATAGTTTGAGGTTTCACATTTAAGCCCCTATTTCATTTTGAGTTAATTTTTTGTGTATGGTGATAGGTAGGGGGTTCAGTTTCATTCTTTTGCATATGGTTAGCCAGTTTTCCCAACACCGTTTGCTAAATAGTTTTCTTTCCCCAATTTTGCTTTTATTGGCTTTGTCAAAGACAAGTTGGTTGTATGTTTATGGTTTTACTTATGGGTTCTCTATTCTGTTCCATTTGTCTGTGTCTATTTATGTACCAGTACTACGCTGTTTTGGTTACTAGAGCACTGCAATACAGTTTGAAGTCTGGGAGTGTGATGCTACAACTTTGTTCTTATGCTGAGGATTGCTTTAGCTATTTAGACTGTTTTATCTTTATTGAGGTAAAACAAAATTTCTGATAAAGTATAAATTCAGAAAAACACATTAAAATATTGCAGCATTGTTTGCTTTAGCAAAAAAATCACAGCAAAAACAAAACAATAAAAGTAGAAATAATTAAATGTATATTACAATGAATATGGTGTTGCCAATGAAAAGAAGAGAGAGACCTATATATCTTCACTTAGAAGGATGTGCACATCACATAGTCAAATAAAAATGTAAATAACTGGAAGTCATGCATATGTTATTGTATTTTTATTAAATCAACATGAAGTCCTAACTGCATATATGGACTTAAAGGATGTTGTGGAGTCCTTGACCCTGATTCCGTCTTCAATGCCATCTCCCAGCTGTTGGAATTATCTACTGATGATGGTTTTGAGTTTTGTCTACACTTTGACCCCTCAAGGTTGTACCTATTGTCAAAGCTTAACCAATGACTGGCTACTATGGGGATTCAAAATCCTAACACTCTTGCCTAAATTTAGGACAATTATAAAAGTTTCCTTGGAGCTCTAGAGTTTCTCTGCAAGTTTGGCTAAGACCTTAATTGCAGCTTTATCCAAGATCAGCTTGTCCTCCTGCCCAGTGCCGCTTTCCTTAATTCTTTCAGAGTGTATCTTAGAGGTATCCTCCCAAGCTCTCTCCACAATCATCCTTCTCTATGCAACAGTCTGTATCAGAGTCTGTTTCCAGAGAGCTCTGTCAAAAACAACACATGTCTTTGTATGTTAATAAATGCGAAGAAAAAATTACCAAAAAAGATACACAGCAAGTCATTTACATTAGATAATTAAGGGTATAGGGCTGGAGAGGAAGGGCAAGTGAGAATATTTCTCTTTGTTAACACTTTTATTGTTTTGATTATTCAACTTAGAGGTCATTTCATTTGTAACTTAAATCGCTGAGAAACTACTTTGCAAAATATCATAGAGAATTACTTCTTGTAATACATAGTCAGGAATAAACATAAGATTTCTAACTTTTAATTTATTTTACCTGCTTTAAAAAGAAACGTGTTCAAAGTTTCTTTTAAGCTACTCAAAAAAGTCATCAGACTTCCCAAATGGGCATATTCTGCACTTTTAATTTCGTGCTGGCAGAGAATGTGATCAATAAATTATTGCTGTTTGTGAAACATTTGCTTTCATAGTTCTAACATATTTTAACTCCTAGGGTTACCAGAATATTTTTTTCACATTATTTGACAGCTGAAATTAAACAAATCCTATTCAACTACAGAGCTAATAGAAGATTTGCTACGTGTGTCATTAGCACCAGCCGTATAAGGTAACAGAAAATATGAGGTGTGGATTTTTAAAATATGATAAAATGAGAATACTGTTAGATGCACAGAAAGGTGTGACTTCAGGCCAGGCATATTCTTATTATAATAAAACTGCCTCTATTTTATTTTACTAAAATAATCAACATTATGAGTTTTGAGTTGACATCTTTCAAATTATTTTATCAAATCAAAAATATATGCTTCAGTTGAAATATGTTTTAACTATCATGTCACTTTAATGTAGTATATGGCATAAAAGATTGCTCTGTAATAGGCTGCTAAACACGATGTTGAAGAATATCCTGGTTAGAATAAAGAAACATAATTTATTTGGTTATATATTGTAGTCCTTTTTAACACATTGGTAACATGTTTTTGATGCTTGAGTATTAAGATTCTTAGGAAAGTATAAAAGAACATATGAATTGCCAAAATATTTAAAGATTAACATATTAGAATATTCATGTATATATAAAAATTTTTAATGAGCACATGCTATTCATAATTTCAATGCTGAGAATATGTGTTATCACACTGGGGCAGCCTGTAATCTTGAAACTGCCTTTTTTCTACTTTGCATTTATACAATTTCTTCATTCAGGGATATTCTAAGAACACTCCACAAAGAACTAGAAGGTTGGACAGCCTACCTACAACCAGGGAGAGACTGGAGATTCTTCATTTCCTCTTTAAAACATATACACTAATGTCCTCAGCAGATGCTGAATGTCAGTTGAGTTTTATACTTCCTATAGCACATAATTTTCATTTCTAATCCTGTTTTGCCTGTAATAGTTATTGCAATTCCATAACTTAATTAAATACATGAAATATGTACATATGTAAAGAGAGTTGTTTTTTAGAAAATGTAAATGATGAATGTGTAAAACTAGATGAAGACAAATTGATTTTTACAGAATAGAAAAATCACAGTACATTTAGGTGTGGATGAGACAACTGTCAAGCATTAGAGCCAAACTTTGTAAGACTCTAGAATAATAATTCATTTATATTTCCTTACAAATGTTTTTTGTACCACTTAAGGATACTGAAACTGGAGACTATGAAGAATATAGTATGGATATGGTTTATGCATGAAAATTCTATGGAACGTCAGTCAGTAGATCCATCTTCAAAGAACACTGACTTCAGTCAGTCACAAATCTCATCCTCAAGGAAAATGCTTTCACTCTCCTTCTGAAACTAAAATAAAATAAAATGGTAAATGCTTATATATTTTATATTTTTATAAAATGTAAAATATTTATATTATGCTTATCTGTTTTAATATCTTATGCAATATGTCTACAATATTATTTTATGAGTCTGCTCCTAAGCTGTTTTTTCTTAACTGACTTATTCCTGGTCTTGACTGGGTTTTGTAGGAAGGCAAGTTGCTTAACCTCCCTAAATCTTAGTTTCTTCATCTCTTACAGGAGAATAAAAAGCTGAATTAGCCTCATAGAGCTGGGTGAGGATTAACTGAATCTTCACTAAACACAGTGCCTGGCAGTAAGTTCTCAATGAATGCAAGTTGGTATGTAATGAGATGTGGGTAAGACTGTGCATCTGCATTCACTGCTGTTCAATAATTTTGCAACTCCCAGTTGTTGCCGTTTTTTTTAAATAGAGGACTACATACGAATAGCAACTAAATCTAATGTAATTTTGTTGTTACTAGTATTGAGACTATGAAATTTTAAAACCTCCACACTTTCAAAATTAATAGCAGAATGCACGTGTGTAACCCCTGAATCTAAAATAAAAATAAAAAAATTAATAACAGAAAGCCATAAATATATAATCTGTGAATAAAATATATTCTAAAAATATGTTACATTTATGCCTCATAATTCATAATAGTGAAAAATATAAGATATATCCACTAATTATGCATGGGGTCCATTGGCATTATACAGCTGAAATTAAGAAAGATTTGTAAATCCCTGTTTTATTATGACTATCTTTGATGTAATCAAAATTTCTAGGGTTACTGAAAATCACAGACCTATGTCCTAATCCTTTTCAAATTTAAAACAAACATACTTTAATATGTACATGGTTCAATCTCTTTTCAGAAACAATATGCGATGATAGACCCTTAAGTTACACACTAACATATGATTTCTTTTAGAGAACAAATTCCAAAAATTATGTCATGCTTTTGGCACCCACTGTACCCACATACAAAATGGTACCCATTTATAAACCATAAGGTTCACTATAATCACCCCCTTTTAAAAGAAAAGTGTGCAATTTTCAATACAATTTTAAATCTCAGTGAAATTCTTCCTATTTCCAGATTGATCAATAATGTTTACATGAGTCAAGTGACAACTGTAAATACTTTGGGCTTTGTTTTTAGATACAACTGAATAAAAATTTTTGTACATATCCATCAAAGGAAAAAAATGAGTCCTAGAAATTACCAAAAAGTGTTTCTTGGATTTTAAACGTACCATTTCTATTATAAATTATTTTTAATTTTTTTAAATAAAAAGAAGTCCATAATTCCAAAACTGTCATTAAACCTGTGCAGTTTGGCATCAAGAAAATGAATGTCGCCTCTCTTATTTGATAATGTAATTTCTTCTTATTAGTCTTTACTTAGTATTTGTTAAGACAGTTATTCTTGTTGACACTATCCTGCTCTATGCAATAAAAGAACAGTATATTATGTATGTGAAACCAGATAATACTAAATTTAGACCACCTATGGATTCTTAGAAATACAGGTCCTATAAGCAGTTAGCCCATTATTTAGAAAAATTTCCTGATATCATTGACTTTAACTAGCTTAATGCTAACATATTATAAAAGAATAAATCATCTTTCAAAATAATTTTGTTTATAGGAAAAAATGAAACTTACTGTGGTTGATATTATATTTTTCAGATTGCACAATGTTGATTAAATACAAACTTTAACACTTTTTTGTCTCTGGTATTACATAAAACAATTGCAAAATATAGTATTCTTATTTTCCTTATTCTCTCATCTACAAGCATGATATAGAGAAATAAAAGAAAGATAGCTTGGTAATGAAAAGTTATTTTCTCCAAGTAAATGTCAAGATTACTCAACTCAATAGACTCATTTTCCTGGCCAAAATTAATAATGATAACTGATAATAACCCTGAAGACTAATACCTTTTTTCTCTATGAGGTCTATTAAATTGGGAAAATACAAATATATTCTTATCCATCATTTCTGATTACATTATTTGAAAGTCAATTTAAAGAAGGGAAAATTTTAGATAAGAATTTTGCTTATTATTGCTTTACAAACAGCATGGATAAACCTAGCAAAACTATTCCATGAGGCTTTCACATACAGCTATTTCAAATTTTTAAAAAATTTAATTAAGAAATTCTTTTCTAGAAATACTCATTTCATGTTAATATTCTATCCTGTCATAAACCATACCTGGCAGTACTGAGTGTAGGCCATTACACAAATCCATAATGCTAAAAGAAGTTGGGCTAATGTATCTTTCTCAAGCAACTGACCTCTATGACATTGTGAACTTTTATCAGGGAGATTAATTTTCTGAAGTGAAAATATTTGACATCCAAAAAGACTAGTTCCCTGAATTGGAGGGTAGGGGGTGTAGGGCAAAGGGAAATAACACAAATGTCTCACCAAAGTCATGGCTGGAATTGATGATGTAACCAAGAATTTTTCGACCATAGTTTACTATGGGAAGAAGACATGCAAATCACTGTCTGTATGTTTTCCCTCATTATCAAATAATGCTACAGTCACCTAGACTATTGGCAACTTCACAGGTTGTACTGTCTGTATTTCCCTCTCATGATGTCTACAGCTTGTCAAATTGGGTTGGAAGCTAGGCTTCAGATATGATCACTACTGCCACTATCACATCTAATAGTTGAAGAGTGCTTTCTAGTTTTGAAAGTGCTGTACCTCAAGTGAACACATATCCCTGTTTGCCTTGGATAGTCTTGGTTTATGCATATTGCCCCAGGATAATTAACAATTCCTTCCTCTTCATCTAATAAGTGTACTGGTTTTGGTGATAAAGTTATATAGTCACACTAACTTTAACAAGCATTAACTCATAACCCAGGAATCTGTCCAAAATATGAGCACGGTTTTTATATATTAGTTGAGAACACTGAGATCTTGAGAGAGTCACTCACTGTTGAGTGAGTAGCTGAACCTAAATCAGGGCTTTAGCCTCTTTTTCCAAGTTTTCGCTGTATACCAGGTTCGCAGAACTGGGTCCCGAGTTCCTCAGGAACTGCTTCCCTGGCAGCAGTGCTGCTGTCCTCACATTTTATAGTATACTCAAAACACATTTATTTCTTCATAGGGTATAGATTAGAGACTGTCCTAGAATCTATTAGTTGATTGTGGTACGTGTGTGTGCGCGCGCGTGTGTGTGTGTGTATGTGTGTGTGTGTTCACATCCTTAAGGGCCAAAGAGAATCTGACATCAGCCCACACTGCCTGGCCTTCTGAGTTTCACAGGGCCTCATAAGAGACCCAAGAATTCCCAGATGTCCTGGCAGCTCTGCTCTGGCCACTGAATTCCCAGGTGCCTAATAGGCGTTCTACTGATCATCCCCACCTCCATCCCAGTTCATGACACATATTGTCACACCAGAAATGTCAAGTACTGAATTAGGTAACAGAATAGTTTCTCTGTGTGCACAATCTTCTCCAGTGAAAGTTTTGTAATCACAAGATCTTACCTCTCCCCCAAGTTTTGGTTATTTTTTTCTGTCTTAGAAATATGAGTGTTTACTATCATGGTTTAAATAATAAAAGTAAATGTTAAACAATAATTCGGCTATTTTAAAATTGCCAAGGAGGAGATTTTTTTAATTTGATAATTTTTAGAGGTGAAGTTATTTTGCAATTAAAAATAATTTCAAAAGTAATAGCACAGCTTAAGAGAAGAAAGAGTACAAAAATAATTCATTATGAAACAAGTAGATGCATTTGAAAAGAAAAAAGCGTTTAATTACATCTTAGTGTATTTGCAGTGATTCATGATGGCTATTTACATCAAATGATTTTTTTAAATATTAAATATTAAATCCATTTAAATGCAATAAGTTGTATGGAGAATTTTCATCTTTATTTCAGAGTCATGCTACTTTAATATTCGTCATTAGAGCTAATAAGAAATTATATTGGAACTACTCTGTACATTTAAATGAAGCATAAATCAATTATTGAAGCAAGGAATTTTTTCATCATTGTAATGATTATTGGAATAAATTTTGTTCTTCAATGCTGCCTAATGATATCTTCAATAACAAAAAATTTGCATACATTTAATCTTTACTGGGAACTCTTTAAATGTGCTTATAATGTCTTTTTTTTTCAGAAAAAAGTATTTTAAAGAATTCTTGTGCAGTATTGGAATGGTCTAAATGCCAGATTCAGTTATTCTCAATACCCTGGAAACCAAAATTAGATTCAGAATCAATATACTGTACTATCCATTTAACATCTAGTACACCAAACTCTAACAACATTTATAAAAGAGTAACAGACTCAAAAAGGTTAAGCTGGTAAAACCAATCAATATACTAAAGCAGTGTTATAGAAAGTGGAATTTTGTATGACAGTGACTTCCTCAGGTGTGACCCACAGAAGCTAGTTCACTTTTGGAAGAATATCCTTTGGAAATCCTTTTGGAATTCAAATGAAATCCCTTTAGTCAGGCATGAAGCACAGACACCTGCTGGCAGTACCATGCACTTCAGGCCGTCGCACCTTTCATGGAAAATAAAACGGGGCAAATATAAAATCAATATTCAACTGCCTTGCTGATTACATCTTGGTGTAAGTAGGTATAATTATGTAATCACCACTATTATTATTATTGTTATTAAGTGCATACAATGTATCAAGAATTTGGAAAGAACTTTATAGGCATAATCTCATATAGCCCTTACAACAATCTTCCTCATTTTCCTGTTAAAGAAGCAGACACAGAGAAGAAACATGATTGACCATTGCTCTACTGGCCACACCAGAACCTCCACTTGGCCTGATGACAAAGCCCATTCTAAAACTCTAGACAGGTATGTCATAGTTTGATTTACAGCATTCCCAGGAACTCAAAAGTCTATGAATCAAAAAGACAATAAAATTAAGTGATGAAGTCTTGTTATTATCACACTGTCTACATACATACAGATACACACAATTAAGATTAATTAATAGAAATATGACCCTAAAACATTCTGAGAATTGATCTACATTTTAAAATTATAAAATATACCCTAAAAGGTTAATTTGTTAATATCGTCACATGTTCTGTGATTTCTAATTCAGAGACTATAAGATAATACAAGTGTTCCTGTAGAGTTGACCATCAGAAAGTAACATGGTCACCTCAGTGGCTAATCCACTGCACTCCATGCAGATCCATGTTAATTCCCTCTAAGGTTGAAACGAAACTAATGGACGCATGATATCTTGATGTAGCTGATCAGTCATGAAGTGAGTTATTGATAACACTAACATGCTTGAAAATAGATAGATGATACATTAAATAGATAGATTAGAGATAGACTAGCTTAGATAGATAGATAGATAGATAGATAGATAGATAGATAGATAGATAGATAGATAGCCAGGGTTCATCACTTTAAAAATATTACTTTCATGTAGATACGCTTTCTTGAATGTGAAAAAAGAGGGGTGGAGTTTCAGCTAACCTTTAGTAAATTTGCTTATTGAGAATACATCAATGACACTAATGTCATTTTGTGCGTTTTGGGATCAAAAAAAAGGTTAATCACAGCTGCTCAAGGAAGATGGAACCAGAGTAGGAAATTTTCTACTTGAACTTGGGGAAACAGTAATCTCAGTCAGTTACAATCAAGAACAAACAAATTAAATTAAAGGATAAATGTAGAGTATATTATGTCTACATTTATTCATTGCATTATATTGTTTAGAGATATCACGATTTAGATTTCAAATTACTGCTTTATTGACTTCAACTTGCAAAGACTAAGAAGACTTTTTTGTTATATACAGAAAATCATTCATCTGAACACACAGGCTCCTAAGAAATCCAATGTATAAATACACAGTAATCTATATGAATATATTTGTATTGATGAGAATAAATCTGGATAACATCAAAGGGAATCATATATATCATATAAAATTAAGTTAATCTTATTTTCCTTTTGTTAACACTTGGGAGGTAGATGATTACACTTTCACTAACTAAATTCTAAGATATGTGCTTAAACACTGAAGTACTTAATGACTATTTTTTAGATGTATCATACTTCTTTCAGATGTCAACATCTTATGTGAATAAAAATAAATTTTAAAAAGAAGCTAAGCGGACACACACACACACACACACACACACATACACACACACGTAAACATTTTCTGTCATATTCCTTTTTCCACTTAGAATCTGGCAAAGTTACCCAAGTCCGTTATCCTGAGACACAAAACTGCACAGGAGTTCGAAGGTCTGAATCCAAGCCTGAGTCTTCCACTTATTAGCTGAGTGGTCTTTATTTTTCTAGTTATTGATGTTATAATCTGTGCAAAAGGGGAATTTAACAAATATTCTCAGATTGCTAAAATTATTGATAAGGACTTTAGATTTCAAGTTAAATAATGCAAAATGACACAGGAAATATTTAAATTATTTCTAAAAAGATATTTGATAGATTTCCTTCTCTTCCATTTTTTACCCAAAACCAAACTGCATTTATTCAATACAGAAATTCTGTAAAGGAAGTCATCATCATCATGTCCATTCCACAGAGAAAATAATTGAAGCCTAAGACAACTGACATTCCCGAATTAAGCAGTCTTGTAGAGACAATATAGGAATTAATATTTTAGTGTTTCCTGAGTTTAACCCTACAGAAGCATGTTTCTTTTCCATTGGTTATTTTTGTCTGTCTCCTTCACAAGGCCATGAACCATGGGCGGGTCATTTTTTATTTCACAGGGCATTTGTCTCAACACCTGGGGCATCACAGTTACTATGATTAATGTCTGATGAACTCATTAAACGTTTTTTGTGATATAAGAAGAGATGAGCAGTGACCTGTGAGCTGCAGAGCTCTCCTGTGTTAAGTGCAGCGCTGCCCAACAGTTGCTTCAGTTTTGGACTTTGAGTGGGCAATACAGTGACTGATGGGGGTATTGTGGAGAAGAAAGCTCATCGCTATTCATCTCTTTCCCTAATTCATCGAGTTAAGCAAATATCTCAGATGCCTATAGGCCACCTTTCTACCAATACAAGAATCCTGTCTACAGTTTTCCTGAGGGTTGATCACTCAGTTTCTTTTACCGTGGGAAGATTCTTGTTTTTTGTTTTTTGTTTTAAGTCCTTCCTTGCTTGAGCTCACTCACTGTCCTAGTTCTGCTGTCCACTCTTTGTTTTGTCTGCAAGGTTTTGGGCAAGGTTTTAGGAATTCATAACTTTTGCAGCCCCAACATTAGAAGACAGATTTAAAAAAATAAATTCACCGTGATACAACAGAATCACTACAAATAATGGATTCACAGAGGCCCTTGAGTGTTGATTCCTTCTCCTCCCAAATGTAAGAAATACCAGCGGGGCCTGATTTTAGAATTATGAATCCACTGCTTACTGTCTGGGTAACAGTTTGGCAACTTTACTTGTATTATCAGAGTTTAACGAGCTGATATATATATGAAAATGTGTAGTACAGTGTCTGGTACATGATAGATTTCTTTCTCAATCAGAGGATTGTCACTTGGGTTTTATCTCCTATGAATATTGTCCATTTTTTTCTTATATTTTACAAATGCTTGTACTTTTTCAGGCTCTGATAATAGCTAGAAACCACATGTATAAAGTTTTCCATATATCAGTATGTCATACTTACATTTATTTACTCTAAATTTAATGTTTTAAATTAACCTTTTAAATCATCAAATGCTTTCCTCTATTTCTTTTATATCAGGATTTGTCTATATTATCAAAGCTAGTCATACTTTACCAGGTCAATGCTTCTACTAACAGTAACCAGAAGATTTTTGAACTCTAACGCAAATAAAAATAATAATATATAATAAGTAATACATACAAACACACTGAAAAATTTTCAAGTATAGTAGGTTACAAAGTTTTCACACTTACAACAACTTAATTAACTTACATGGTAGAGGTAAGACATTGTGTGGTACACTTAACTCATTAATTATTTGAAGACCAAGCAATGTATGTAGATACATCACCTTAGAAAGGGACACTACTGGTAAAAATGCGCTTTTGGCCGCGACCGGTGGCTCAGCTGTAATCCCAGCACTTTGGGAGGCCGAAGCGAGTGGTTTGCCTGAGCCCGAGGGTTTGAGACCAGCCTGGGCAACTTGGCGAGACCTTGTCTCTACAATAAATCAAAAATTAGCCAGGTGTGATAGCGTGTGTCTGTAGTTCCAGCTACTTGAAAGACTAAGGCGGAAGGATCACCAGAGCCCAGAAGGTTGACGCTGGGGTTGCCATGATCATGCTACTGCCCTCCAGCCCAGGCACAGAGTGAGGCTCCAACTCAAAAAAAACAAAACAAAGAATGAGATTTTGTCTCCCAGATAATACCTCTATAAGCCATAGTATGTTAATTAATTTTCCGGTTACGATAATTTAGAAAAATAGTACTTTACCAATAGTGAAACCAAAACTTCAGCATTGATGTATTTTGAAAGGAGTCTCATAAGAGCACAGTTAACATAAAGCCAGACACATTGTAGGCCAACAAAAGTCCGGCTCTCTTTTCTACTCATCCCTGTGGTCTTGCTGTGAATATAATTTTTAAAATTATCATTCAACCTCACCTATACCTATAAGTGGACCTTGAACAATTATCTTAATACTATAAGAAAAGGATTGTCAGTAGTGGGAAACTGCCGAGGGGGTGGGAATGGGGGGCTGAGGGTGGGATTGGCAGTAGTGGGATTCTGCCTGGGTGAGAGGGGAGCACACTTCATCAACAAAGGTACCTGCATAATGAACATTTGCGTACTTAACCTTGAATTGTACCCCACATCTTTAAATTAAAGAAAATATATAATCCCCATTTTCTGGACTATGAATCCATTCTACTTAGCAAATTTTACGTATACCTGGCAAACAATATTGTGCATCATTTGCTCCCATGAAATATTATCTATAAACAGAAATCTTATGAACCAAGTTGCCAAAAAAAATCATTGCAAATGTGTAGTGAAAAAGGATTTCCCTTTCTGACATCCAAAGGCAGGCAGTAGAGAATAAAAAAGTTGCACATGAAAGAAATACAATGTGCTGGGAATCATGATTTTTAATAAATCTTCCATTCCTGATATTATTTCTATATTTTAAAATGGCTACACTTTTTATGAAAGCATTCTTGGAGAAATCCTCATGGGAAATACCCTTTGTTTTTCATATTTAAGTAGGATTATATTTTTTCTCCATAGAACAAAACCATTCACTATCTTTGCAATACACTGATATATGTGACAATTTGGGGGGGACCCACTGCACAGATGGAGACAATAAACCATTGGAAGATAGTAACTAGGTCAGGCCTACTGAAATTCACTTTCATAATTCCCTAATTATGAAATATGTCTTTGGTACAAGGCTTCTTGATGTGGCATGTATCATAGCACACTGTTTTGACAGGAAAGGAAATAAATCTAAATTAAATCATTGTCACAGTCAAACCTAGTAGAAATGCTTTGTCATCAAGGACAAAATTTTTTAATATTTAATTCATAAAATCATAGTATTTTGAGTTGAAAGGGATCATAGAGATAATGTAGTCTACCTCTTTACTTCCCGAATGAGGAAACTAATTCTCAAAGTGATGCAAATTACTCAAGTCAATTAATCCATGTCAGGGTTGGGACAACAGCCAAATCTGCTTACTCTAAGTTCATTTTTTTATTCTTCCATTACTCTCTCCTTTATATTCTTATGAAATGTTTAGAAGTAAAAATAAACTTAGACTCTGAAAGGTTCTAACAAATGTACATGTCATCCCCTCAACATAACATTTTCTTTCATTCTCTTCACTTGCGTGTGTCTCTGCCTAGAAATGTCTACTCTTCCTTCTTTCCTGGAAAAATCCTGAGTTTTCATAAAACTTTCTCACATGGCATGACGCCTTTACCAACTCCATCAGGCAGTCACTTGTTCTCCTTTCTGTGGTCTCTTATAAAAGTTTACAGTGTGGTAAATGTCTTGTCTGTGTGCTTGTTTCCCCTACCAGACCATGAGCAACTATAAGGACCGTGCTCAAAATTAGTCCAAACTTTCTAGGCTGCAAAAAGAGGAAATCAATTTGACTAACAATAACAAAGAGGGTTTGGTACAGGGCAGGAATGTACTATTCTCAGAAATGGACTGAAGACAGGACTAGAACATGACAAGGAACCCGGGAAGACTTCTCTTTCTTTTGTCTTGTTCCTGTTTCTCTCTGTGTATCTGCCTCATTCTTTGCTGTTAGCACAGAGCAACTGTTTCTACTTCCCAGAATGCAAAGTCGAA
This sequence comes from Tarsius wallacei, assembly GCA_963574415.1. Classification (NCBI taxonomy): domain Eukaryota; kingdom Metazoa; phylum Chordata; class Mammalia; order Primates; family Tarsiidae; genus Tarsius; species Tarsius wallacei. The sequence continues at coordinate 8,661 of CAUYQG010023360.1, read as the reverse complement.
AATGGACACTGCCTATATTGCTCTGAAGTTGACAATATTCCCACTCAAGAGTAAGTCAGACATGACTGGGATCTCCTAGCTCAAACACAACTCCCAGGAAAGCTTGGCCCAGCCAGGGTGGGTGCTTACTCTACTACCAGTCTACTGTGACCAGGAGACAGATGCAATGTTATCATTGCTGCTTTCACTGTAACTCTGGGGATGGCAGAGAAGGAAGTCTCCAGAAAGAGAAACACAGCAATGACTGTGCAGACAAAACAGGGTTTCTACCACACTGCCATAGTCATTGTTGTACTTCTATCTCTCACTAGCTAACACACACTTTACCACCACACAATTGAACTTAGTACTTGAGACCAACAGTAGACCAATGTCTTGAATAAATTTAGTTAAAATATTTTATATAAACACATCATTATATACATGAGTAAAGTGAATACCAGAGAGAATAAGTGACGCATTTAATGTCACATGAATGGTTAGTAAGCAAAAGACAGTATAGATCTCCAGAATATTAGTCTTAGGCTTTTATTTAAATGTTTATTAAGTATTTATTTTGTATCAGGTAATTTACCAAGTGCCTAACCAACATTATCTGAATTAATCCTCATGAAAACACTATGGTAAGTATTATTATTATGCAAGAAGAAATCTGAGACTTATTGAATTAAATGACTTCAACAGATCACAGCCAAGACTCAAAGTCAGGTCTGCCTTCATAGAAACCCTCTAAACCCTCACTGCCTAACAAAATAAAATGTGAGTTACATATGTGATATTTACACCTTGTTTTAACCACATTTTAAAAAGTGAAGAAAGAAACAGGTGAAATGTTCACTTTAATAATCCATTTCATTTTACCTAATATATCTAAAGTATTTTTATTTTAACATGCATTCAATATAAAAAGTCATCATATTACATTCTTTTTAACTGTCTTTGTTTATAGCATATCTCAATTTAAACAAACCACATTTCTAGTGTTTAGTAGGCACATCTGGCTAGTAGCTACCATATTGGATAGCGCAGCTCTAAATGATTATGTTCAGCTGCCCATCAAAACTAGTTTACGTCAATTTTGATGCAACACCAGGACAAATGATCATTTGGACTTTATTTTATTATATCTAGTACTCTCCTGAATATCACATTCAATATTGCACTGCCTGGTCTGATGCAGCTCATCCTAACCTGTGATCTCTTGCCTGTAGCTCCAATGAATGACTTTCATTGCTACTGTAGGCACTTTGGGAGGCCATCTAATGCAAAAACCCAGCCTAGGTCTCAGACATTCTCTACCCTCACAGCAGTGGGGCTCATCCCAAGAAAAGCTGCCAGGAAGTATGTGCTTTGCTTTGTGCCGTATCAAAAAGAATCAGTTCAGTCTCAGATACTCAAGAAATTAAAAAACACAGGTAGTTCAACGTACCTTATTTCTGGTTCTGCTCTCAAAGTGCCCCTTTTGCCAGATAGCAAGCAGTAACCGTGTTTTGACTCAGATGGTTTTCCAAGTTTGGAAGAATGTTGTAAACCCATTTAGACCAAGGGGGAGGGGCTCAGCATTCAGCATATGTTGAGCATCCATCTCTGCCTCATTTCTCAGGCTATGCGTAGCAATTAGCATCACCAGCTGACAGTGCTTGTCCTCTTTTCAACACCATTTTCAACTCTGGGAAGCAGCTAAACATAATGAGAAGAAACAGGAAGATTGTTGGGAAGCCCAGTAATACATGAGAGTACATAAGGTGGAAAGTGAGGAAAGATAATTATGTGAGCCTCTCTATAAGGCTCACATAAATTATCTATACAGCCTACCTATAAGTAATGAAAAATAACCAGTTCATAAACCCTATGAGCTCATAGTTCTTCATTATCTAATTCCTGTTAATTTCCAAAACATATAATTTATTCATGTGAAACTGAGTACTTTTATTGATGAGAAAAATCTAAAAAGACTGGGAAATAGTCTAAAATTTAAAAATTAAGTACCATATCTGCTATTGATCTGCCTTTTTGAAATATTGTGTTTTTACAAGCTCCCTTCTACATATTTCTATATTATTAAAGAGTTCATAGTAACCTACACTTAACTATGCTAATAAGAAATGAAATGTATTAAAATGAATACATTTACACTGCACCCATTTCTAATATCCATAATCTATTTTCTTCCATGTAGAGTAGCACTCATTTGCAAATTCAACATATTAATCATAAAGACATTTGTTTTTCCATTTTGTTAAGTTTTTGTCACATGCTTTTGTCACTGACCACATTATAGAACAAATGAGAAGAATTTAAAACAATAGACATAGTACCTGCCTTGAAGAAATATACAATTTAAATTCTTTCTTGGGGAGACAAGACAAACAAGATAAATTACTGCATGACTCCAGTAATTGCCAAAGTGAGTCGAAGAGAGGCAAACAGAAATAACTGTGTTAATTGGTTGAAGAAAGAGAATAATAAATCTGACATAGCTATCTGGGAGAGTTCTAAAACCCAACAAAACATGGCTCAATAAAGAAAAAATTTTCAATAAACTTGGAGGTGAGATCAAAAGGAAAACCGTTGGGTGAAATGAAGAGGAGACTGGATAAAATTTAGGTTGCAAGCCAAAGAATTGAATTTTAGGTGATGAAATAGAAATGAGAACCTTAAAAACAACCTCATAATACCTGGGACATAGTAAGCCTTTAATAAATGTTTCTTAATATTACAATAATGTGGAATATTTCACAGGAAGGCAATAAATACTATCAACATAATAATTAAAATAACTTTGGAGTTATTTTAGATGTAATGTTTTAGAGTGAAAATTGGCTGCAGCCTAGGAAACCAAGAAGATGGAGAAATAGGAAGATAAAGACCTGGTTGAGGCAAGGCAAAATGGGATAGACAAAAATAGAACAATGTTTTGGAGAAACAAGCATCTAATTATGAAAAGTTACTATAGGGTACTGGTGATTTAATAAAAAACCAAAACAATGCTACCAATCATCACTCTTCTTTATGGGACTCAATGCCAACTAACTTAAGACTCGTCTGTTCTTGGAGTGTGAACAAATCATAACATTTCCTATGCTCAGCTTCTTGTTGAGGGTGGGTGGGAGGAAAAGAGAGAGAAAAGATAGAGGGAGAGAGGGAGAGAGAGAGAGAGCGAGAGAGAGAGAGAGAGAGAGAGAACCGTTTTGACCCACTCTATCATATTACTGTACTAAAAAACTTTAAAAAATATCTTCAAGTATTTTTAAAGACAGAATTATATACTCAAATGACATTATCATTACTGTTATGTATAATGCAAATGTTATGCCACATTGTCAGCTCATTTTCTCTTCTACTGTCTTCACAGAATTCTCTGTGTCTGGAATCCACGGCCTAATTCAGTGCATGTTGCATTTTTTTTTCTCCAAAGGAATGAGCAAAGAAAAGTTCTCTGGCTAGACGTGCTCACTTGACACTTTGTACCAAATACACGTTTTATAAATTCTATCTTCGAATTCAAGAAACTCTCTAAAATGTCTCCCGTGTTTAATTCTAGGAATTTATAGTAACCCAAGTATATTTTTACCTTTCTAAGCTGTTTGTGTACTTAAGCTGCTTTTTAATAATTTTCCACTATTTTTTATGTTTATACCTTGCTTTTTGTTCTACTTGTAAACCACCTCAAAATCTAGTGGCTTGGAATAAAAACAACTATTTATTTAGCTCACATACCTGCAATTTGGACAGCATGTTGTGGAAAAGACTTGCCTTTACGCCACACACATATCAGCAGAGGTAGCTCAACTGAGGATTGTGGGATCTACATTACTGGCAAGGTGATGTTCACTGTTTACTCAGAGCTTAGAACCAGAGGTCTTAATTCTTCTTCTCATGGCTCTCTCCATGAGTTGCTTGGGCTTCTTCATGTTGTGGTGTCTGGTTTCAAAGCATGAGCATTCTAAGAGAATAGGCAGAAGCTGTATCATGTTTTATGTCTGTTTTAAGCTTGGAAGTCACAAAGCATCCTTCTTGCCATAGTCATATGTCAGCACAGATTCAAGGAAAGAATCACAGATCTCACCTCTCAATGGGAAGAATGTCAAAGTCACATAATGAGAAAAGTTATGTGGGACGGGAATTACTACTGTGGCTGTTTTTGGAAGACATAAATGCCATAAATTCAAACTTTGGCCAATTCTAAGTAAATCAAACAAAGTTCCGGTTCTCTACTCTTCCTTGTCTCTCTACCCATTGCATTGCTTGAGAACCCAAAATTCCTTCACGGGTTTGTTGGCTCTTTAGAGAAAACCATGAGGAGATGGCTAGAGAACAGAAAGCCACTGTCTCCTAGGCCTACTAGAGAGACCACTATGAGCCCTGGGGTCTAATGCTGTGTACTTTCAAGATATCGCTCAGTACACCTGTTCCAAATCAAAGCACTTCCCACTGATTTGATATTCATGACTTAGAAAATCATAACCCCCATAGTGCTCGCATCATAGGCAACTTCTGGAGTAAATCTAGATAAAAGTGAGAAATATGTAACTTGGAAATTGAGCTTAAAGTTAGACAATACACATTACCAGGGAACAGACAACAGCATGTTTTTTATTGAACATCATTTCTGAGAGTTCCCTTTAAGGTTTGTGTATTCCAAAGGATAGAGGAAAGAACTATTTGATGTTGGCAGAGTCCTGGTTCAGATCTAAGGGGCTGTGGGCATAGTGGAACAAATATGGACTTTTAACCAGTTATATTAAAGTTTTAATTCAGTTCTACCTCTTAACTGTGTAATTTTAGGAAATTTTGCTTAACCTTTTTGAGCCTCAGTATCCTGGTCTGTTAAAAGGAAAAAAACCACCTACCTCAGGAGGTTATGATAAGAAGCAAGTAAGATAATATATGGAAAGTCTTTATACGTATCACATGAGAGGTTTTTTTTTTTTTTTTAAATAACTAACATTTTATTTCTGTAATATTTCTGATTACAAAATATTAATAAAGGCTGAATAAAAAGTTGTGAATCTTACTACATTTGAATGCTCAAAATGTATTTGTTTTTAAAATTATTTTTTTAAATTTGTGTGCCACATGCTTTTTAAAAAATTTTTTATTTTGAAGATGTATGGTATAACTCAGGGTTAGGTATACAAATGTTCATTATGCAGGTATCCTTGTTGATGAGGTGTGCCCCCACCTCCCCTGGCAGTTTCCCACTACTGTCAATCCCTTTCTTATAGTATTATGAAATTGTTCAAAGTCTGCTTATGAGTGAGAAAATGTGGCTTTCAGTTCTTTGTTTCTGTGATAGATCACTCAGTATTATAGACTCTAAGCCCATCCAAGTTGCTGCAAAGTTCATAATGTTGTCCTTCTTTATGGCTGTGTAATATTCCTTCATGTATATGTACCATATTTTTTATCCAGTCCTCTTTCGATAGTTCCATGTTTTTGCTATTGCAAACAATGCTACAATAAACACGTGTGTGTAGGTATCTTTTTCATATAGTGATTTGAGTTCCTCTGGGTATATTCCCAGTAGGGGGATTGTGAGGTCATATGGAAGCCAATTTTTAGATCTTTTAGGGATCGTCAAACTGAAAAGGGAACACTTCTACACTGTTGGTGGGAGTGTAAACTAGTATGACAGGCTCTAAATAAAGGATTATCTTCCTCTTTCTTCTGCTGCTGACTCACTATGCTTCAGATCATTTAATTTTTCTGAATCTCAATTATCCCATTTGATAGCAAGGGAACTCAGATGAATGTGACCTCCATGTCCCAAACCAGCAAGTTGATGGCAATGCCAAGCATGATGTACATATATTACAATCTGAAATATATCAAGTGCTTTTCAGTTGTAAAAGATGCATAAGTACAGTGAAACCCCATAATCATGCTTTCTTTAAAAAAATGAAAGAAATAAAACATTAAAACTCTCCACAATTGCAGGCAAACATTAAAAGGAAGACACTGCATAGGTATAAATGAGGATTCTCAAGGGAAAAAGACCACATAGAGAATCTTTACAAACACCATATTTACATGTGAATTTTCAATATATTAAACAATTTTGTATATAAGTGCTATATATATAATTTAGTTTGAGAAGAATACTGACAAATAAAGCTATTTGATGGTGGTGAGAATTTTTTAAAATGCTCTATTTGTCTAAAAGCCTATGGAGAATTTAATTAGACTCTGTATTGAAATCACCAAAGAAACACCCATTAAGCTTTTCAAATGCACTGTTTTTGCTTTGGGCTTATACTACTGGTCTTTTTCTGTGTCATTACACCAGGGTCTTTTTATGATGAAACCAGGAAATAGAGGAATGTTGGCAGCCTCTGCAAATGCTCCATGCCCTGAGCCCGATGGAGGGAAAGTGGGATGTTCGTAATATTGGCCAAATCAGCCTAGAGAAACTTGCTGCGATGAGGTTAAAACCCTGGCAAATAACACAAGCTAATTTCAGTTTTAGATTTACTAAATCTAGATTCAGCTCACTAAATTCAGACTCTCTTCAACCAGAATCCCAGTTCAAGCCACATCCTTAATCTTTTACAATCTCAGTATCACTTCAGTGACCACTATCTACAATCTTTTATTCAATAATCATGATGTCTTGTTAAATCCGTCACAACATAGGCCAGCTTTCTATGGCTTTGAAGACTATAGATTTGTGGTTTTAGGGTCTTCTAGAACATTCCATTGTTATTTTAGTTATTTTCCATTTGAGTCATTTTAAATTGGCAGCTGGCCCAAGAGGCCATTACCTGCCTTTTCAGAATCAATTAGTATTCTATTAGCAAAAATTAAGTTCAGGCAAACAGAAAGAGACAAGCCAAACTAATCTGAAAAGAGACCCAGATTCCTTATTATGAGAGGTATTCCTATTTCAAAAGATTGGTATGATAGATGAAAAAATATTTTTATAGCACTTTATAAACTCTACAAAGGCAGGACGACAAGAAGGGAATCAAACTCATCATACTGAGAAACTCTGGGAAGTCAACATAGAATCCTAGGACAGGAATACCAATGGGAAGCACTCACAGAAAAGTAATGTCAGAAGAAATCAGAGTCAGGAACGCAGGCCGGGATCAGAAACTTAGGCCTCTGCTCACATCAACTGAGGCCATCTTGGGTCTGGAAACCAGGAGATGAGGGCCACTTATGGAAGCACCAAGGTCTATGAATGAAGGCTGAAACAGGGTGGTGTAAAAGATTTGGCTTGTCATTCAGCACAGGCAGGCTGAGGAACCTTAACTGCATGTTCACTGCCTTATATCTTTATGGTCTAGCCTGCCTGTTTTCCTCAAGTTAAAAAAAAACAAAAACAAAAAGTTTATTTTCAAGCATGAGATTCAACCATGAGAATGAAATTTGCCAGGTAACGCTAACTCTAAAGCATAAAGAGAGCAGTATAATTTGTTAATATGTCTTCTAAACTCAAAATTCACAGATGTCTCCTGCTGCCATTTTTAGCATTCCCCGGATGTTCCAGCTCCTGCTGTGTGTGCCTGGCAACCTACCCCTAGGGTTCTTTGGGAAGTAGTGCTGCCAAAATTCCTCAGTATACCCACCTCAAGAGAATATCTTAATGTTTGTAGTATTCTTCTTCAACTCAGTCAGAATATACTCATATTATGTCTCCTTTCCTGGTCTCTGGTCTCTGACTAACTGACCATTCTCTCTTGGGGTATGACAGTAATGGTTAATAATGGCTAACATGTTTTCTTTTTAAAAATTTTTTATTTTGATGTGGTGTACAGTTCAGGGTTAAGTATAAAATATTCATTATGCAGATACCCTTGTTGATGAGGTGTGTCCCCACCTCTCCTGGCAGTTTCCCACTATTGCTAATCCTGTCCCCGCCCTCCCCTGGCAGTTTCCCACTACTGCCAATCCCTTTTTTATAGTATTACAATAGTTGTTCAAGGTCTGCTTATAAGTGACAACATGTGGTATTTAATTCTTGGTTTCTGTGATAAATCACTCAGTATTATAGACTCCAAGTCCATCCAAGTTGCTGCAAAGTTCATAATTTTGTCCTTCCTTATGGCTGAGTAATACTCCATCGTGTATATGTACCACATTTTTTTTATCCAGTCCTCTTTCAATGGATAGCATGGTTGGTTCCATATCTTTGCTATTGTGAATAATGCTGCAATAAATAGGCGTGTGTGCAGGTATCTTTATCATAGAGTGATTTGAGTTCCTCCAGGAATATTCCCAGCAGGGGGATTGTGGGGTCAAATGGAAGATCGATTTTTAGATATTTTAGGGATTGCTACCCTGTTTTCCACAGAGGTTTTACTAGTTTACACTCCCATGAACAGTGTAGAAATGTTCCCATTTCCCTACATCCTCTCCAGCATATGTTGTTTTTTGAGTTATTGATGATGGTCATCCTGTCTGGAGTTAGGTGGTATCTCAGTGAGGTTTTAATTTGCAATTTATTTATTTATTTATTTATTTATTTATTTTTTATTTTATTTTATTTTATTATGTTATTATGGGGTACAGTTAGGGGTTAGGCATACAAAAATATTTCGTTCAGGTACCCTTGTTGATTAATTTGCATTTTTTGATGACTAGTGAGGCTGTGCATTTTTTCAAGTGTCTGTTGGCTGCTTGTATGTCTTCTTTTGAGAAGTGTCTATTCATATC
>CAUYQG010023358.1:0-10806 GCA_963574415.1 Tarsius wallacei | reverse complement strand
AGCCGGGCTCGGTGGCTCAGCCTGTAATCCCATGCCTTGGGAGGCTGAGGTGAGTGGATTGCCTGAGCCCGCGGGTTCGAGACCCGCCTGGGCAACTTGGCGAGACCTCATCTCTACAATAAATCAAAAAATTAGCCAGGCGTGGTAGCGCGCCTGTAGTTCCAGCTACTTGGAAGGCTGAAGTGGAAGGATCGCTGGAGTCCAGCAGGTCGAGGCTGTGGTGGCCGGGAGCGGCCACTGCCCTCCAGTCTGGGCGACAGAGTGAGACTCCAACTCAAAAAAAAAAAAAAGAAAGAAAGGGGAGATTATCTGGGTGGTCGAGTGACATCACGAGAGGCCTGTACTTGGAAGAGGGAGGTAAGAGAGTCAGTGTCAGGGTTGTAACTTGACCAGCGTTGCTGCCTTTGAACTGGAAAGGGATTGTGGCCAAGGAACGCAGCCAGCCTGAGAAGCCGGGAAAGGCACAGAGACGGTTCTCCCTGGAGTCACTAGGAAGGAACACAGCCCTACTCACAAATTGATTTTCACTCCACCAAGAGCCGTCTCGGACATCTGACCTCCAGAACTACAAGGGAATAAGTCTGTGTTGTTTTAAACCACTAAGCTGGTGAAAATTTGCTACAGCAGCAATAGGATGATAACAATAAATATTATCACCAGGCGAGGTGCGCCGATTCACGCCTGTGATCCCAGAATCCCAGCACTTTGGGAGGCCGAGATAAGAGGATCCCTTGAGGCCAGAAATTTGAGACCAGCCTGGGCAACATAGCAAGACCTTGTCTCTCTAAAAAAAAAAAATTAAAATTAAAAATCATCTGGACATGGTGGCATGCACCTGTAGTCCCAGCTATTTGGGAGGCTGAGGTGGGAGGATGGCTTGAGCCCAGGAGTCTGAGGCTGCACTGAGCTCAGATCACACCAGTGCTCTCCAGCCTGGGCAACAGAACAAGATTCTCTAAGGAAAAAAAATCTTTTTAATACTATCACCACTTAATAGACACTCAGGAAAAATGTGTTGATAAAATGAATAAAATAACTGGGCTTCAGAAGATTTGGACTCTAGCCCTGGCTCTGTCCCTAACTGTCCCTGCGTTCTGAACTCACATTTCCAAACCTGTAAACTGAAGAGTCTGGATCACACATGCTCTTCGGGGTCCCTGCCTTCCAACTCGACACATTTTCTTGTTACAATTGTCCCCTGAAAGGGCCTTGTCCCCTTCCCTCCTTTCCACTTGTAATCTGCTCCTGGCTCCCGGGCACGGTCCAGGCTGGGACTGGTGGAGCCCGCGGCCCCGCAGGAGATAGTTAATAATGGCGGGAGGAGGAGGATCGATGAGCGCTGACAGCCCTATGACAGATTGGCGAGAGCGACAGATTTAATATCCTGCCGTTTTCCTTCCCCAGCCTGGGGGCCAGAATTGATTAAATAAATTAAAGCTCTGCAGCCCACAATGCTCTGGGTAAGGTCGTCTGCTGCTCCCGCTGTCACCGTCCGGCTCGGCTTAGCGCACGGAGGTCGGAGCCTGCCTCATCCTCTCAGCGAGGACCACGAGGACCATGCAGGGATGAGGATGGACCCTGGGCCAGGTGGGATGCCTGCGGTGGGACGGCAGGTGGGGAGGAGAGGGAGAAGGCGAGGAGAGAGATGGGTGGGGCCCCGTGGAGCACCAGGTGTCAGCGTTGTGGTGGTCACTAGGTGGTGGTCACTAGGTGGTGGCGCCGGCTGTGTGCAGGCTCAGCCTGGGGACACCCAGGGGAGTCCTCGACACAGCCCCAGGCACAGAGAGGGGAAGGGACTTGCCCAAGGGAGTCTGTGGCCACATGGAAGCTGAGCCCAGACTGCTCCCTGTGGGTCCGCTGAGCCCCCTCCCCCAGGGCACCAGGTGAGTATGCCTTGACCTTCCTGCCCTGTTCAGGGAGGCAGGTTCCTGAGCCTGTAGGGCTGGGGGTAACACAGGTGTTAGAAATGACAGTGGTCTGCAGCCTCAGGCTCAGGTGACATGACTGGTTGTCCGGGGACAGTCCTTTTCCCAGCTCCCCTCCTGCGTGCAGAGCTGAGAACCACCCGTGAGGCCACAGAGCCTGGATGGGGGCCCCTCCCTGCCACTGTCCACAGCCTCGGCTCTGAGTCTCTCACTCTCTCCGGTGGCTAGGGCTATCTTCTGGTGCTTTCCTTCCAAAGTGCCCCATGCTATCATCCCAGTTGAGTTGGGGGCAGATTCCCTGGGGAAACTGAGGCCAGAGAAGGCAAGCAGCTTGCCCAAGGTCACGGTCACAGCCTAAGCTGGAGCTGGGGATGACTGGCTGCCTTCCACATCAAAGCTGCTTCCACACCAGAGGAAACAGAAGCTGGCTGGGGTTGGGCTGGGGCAGGGGTGACAGCAGGGCGGGATGGGCTGGGTGGGAATGCGATGATGAGTTTGTCTCTCTCTGGGCTGCAGAGGAGAATCTGAGAAGCAGGACTCAGCGACCCCTCCCTACCTACCCTGCCCCCTTTCCGTGCTTTGCCAAATATGTCACCAGATTCCTTTAGCTCCTGTTGACTGAGGGATGCCTTGGTCAACTCTCTCTTCCAGGACAGCCTTCGCCAAGGGAGGGGTAGGGTAGTGGGAGCTAGGCGCTCTGAGATGGAAGAAGCATCGGCAGGTGGTCCAGCCGTTCCTCCTGAGGGCTGCAGCCCACCGAGATGCAGGAGCAGCTTGTCCCGCTGTCCAAGGATGCCCTTTCTGGCCAAGCACTGTCCCTTGGTTCTTGTCCCGCCCAGTTGTGCCCTGGAGGCAGCTAACCAAGGTCAAAAAGTCAGAGGCCGAAGCCAGGGAGGGCGGGACTGGATACAGCTCCCTCCCTGCACAGATGGGAAGACCAGAGACTCCTCAGTTGACTGATGCCCAGAGAGGACCGAAGTGTCCCCAGGTCTTCCCTGGCTCACACAGCAAATGTCATGAGAGCCAGGAACATTAGCTCCATGCCAAGCCCACCACTGGAACACTGACCTGTCCACACCCTCCATCATCCTTGGAGGGAGGGTGTGCCAAGTGTGACCGGTGGGGACAGAAGAGGGGTCTCTAGGATATAACTAATTTTTTGGCAACACATGTATGTGATTTGTGAAAATTCAAGTCATAGGAAAGAATATAGACAGAAAGGCGGTCTTCCCCAACCCTGCCTCGCCTCCCTTCTTTTTATTGTGGTAAACGACACGTAACATGAAATTCACCACTTTAACACCATTTCAAAGTGTACAGTTCAGTAACATGAACAGTCACGTTGTGGTGCAGCCATCACCGCCATCCATCTCCAGAACTTTCTCATCTTCCCAAACTGCAGCCCTGCCCCCTCAAAACACGAACCCCGAACTCCTACCCCCCACCCCCGCCCCTTCCCACTGTCTCTGCGAATGCAACTCCTCCGGGGACCTCACGGAGCCCACGCCATCCTCCTTCTGCCGCTCTGCCTCCGCCCTTCTCGGTTCCTGTGCGCCCCTTGTTCCCTGCCACCTTCCCATAGGGGAGGATCTCGGCATTTCTTCCCCACCCGCCCACACAGGGCCCCCTGGCTCCTTCTTCAATCTCATTTCCACGCGGCCTGGCCGAGCCGTGGCTTACCCAGTCGACCCCTGTGATGGGTGTCGCATGTCCAGTCCTGCTTCTGTGAGGCTACTGCAGGCCAGGGCACGTGGCTCTCCATGCACACGCCGAGTGTCTCCATGGGATGGGCGTCTTGGAGTGGACTTGCTGGATCAAAGGGTTTTGCCTTTGTAATCCCCAGACATACCTCTAAACACCCTCCCAAGAGGTTGCTCCGGGCACACACCTCTCCCCGTGGTGGCAGTTGCTTTGAGGTCAGGTGACACCTTTGGGGACTGGCCAGAGGCCTCAGACTCCACTCCCCTGAGGTCTCACTTAGCATCTCCCCAGCTTTGAGCGGAGCGGGGGGTGACTCCCCAACCACTGTCCTTGGGAATGTGGCTATCTCTGGAAGCTCTCTGACCCTCGTCTCCAAGCTAGAAGACCAGGCCGGGGAGCTGTCAGCCACTCACCAGGTAGCCCTCACGTCTCTCAGCCTCTCCACGGCACTGCAGCCCAGGCTCCTCCATCTGCCAGGAGGGATGGTCCCCTTCCTTCCTCTAGCAGATTTGTTCAAGAGAATTTATCCTGGGCCTTTCTCTCCCCGAGAAAGAAAGAAGAAACAGAAAATCCACAGACGAGCCTGGGGAGGGAGAGGCCTAGGGAGATGGCCAGGCTATGGTGTCAGGCCTGGGTGGGGTCTGCTTGCTGGGATGGGGCACAGGGGCCGGCAGGGGAAGGGCCCCAGTTCATTCTCTCTGCCTCCATTCTCTCTGTCCTGGCAGAAGGTGTGGGCCCCTCCGAGGGACAGCTGGCAGGAGAGTGGGGTCAGTGGCTGCCCGTCATCAGGCTCATGCTGGATGCCCACCTCTATGTGTATATTTCCTCATTTAATTCTCCCTGCACCCCAGAAATAATCCCGTTCTCCAGAAGAGGAAACTGAGTCTGGCAGGGCTGACCCATCAAGGCCACCCAGCTAACAAGAGGGCCTGGCTCTGAATCTCAGCTCTCAGCCCCTTCCTACAGGGGAAAAAAAATCAGCTTTCGGGGCAGAAGCCCGTAGGGTCATTCAGTTCTCACCTCCTCCCCACCCAGAATCCCTGCTCAAGGCCAAATCCAGTTGCAGATGGGGATGGAAGCTTCTGGAATGTTTCTGCTCACCGCAGCTTCTCAGCCATCACCGTAGCGAACAAGGCAGAAACCTCGTTCATCCGATGTGATCCATCATCCAGCAGAAGCTGGGAGAAGTAGAAGCTTCTGGAAACCAGGCCCTGGGAAGTGGCTTGAGCCTCCTCTGCACCTCACACACCTGGCCCAGCCCTCTGACCTCCACGCCACGATCCCTGCACTTTCTTGTCTCCAGACACACCCAGAAACACAATATGCTAATTTCCCCCTTGAGATGGGGCGGGGAGGAATCTCCCATGACCGTGGTCAAGGGATCAGATATCGGAGAGTGCTGTGAACTTCCAGCATGTGACCAGATGCTCTGGTCCTCATGAGGGATGTATCGGGAGAAAGATCCCCAATTAAGGGATGGTCAGGACACAGCAGAGCTGCTCGCCACCGCACAGGCCTCTCAGACGGCCCACGTGACCAGTGGGCACAGACCCAGCCTTCAGTCACCTTGTGTCTCAGTCCCATACACCACTGGCCCCAGGGATCCGCCCAACTCCTCCTCCCTGGCCCTAATCCTGCAGTCTTACAGGATTCATTGCTGACGATAATTAGGTCTCACAAGGATGAAGCCTAAACGAGTCCGAAGCCTTCGGGGACAGCATTAGCAGCTAACTCTGTTTGTGGTTTAAATATTCATGTCAGAGTGTAATTACTGCCCCTTCTGTCGAAGGCAGTGGTTTGGAAGACTTCAGCCCAGCAAATGGGATCCATCCATCCTAGATGGCAACATTCAACGAGGAGAAGTCGTCATCCTGGAGAGTTCTGGAGCACTTAGAACTCGGAGCATTTAGAACAATGATTACAAATGGACAACCTGTAGGCCCAATCTGGCCTGCATTTTAAAATGTTCACCTGCCACATGTTTAAACAACAAAAAAGAAGTGCATAAAACCCAGATTTATCATTTCTTTTGAACAACAGGGAGGCTTGGCCATGCTGGGCCACAATTCCGTGGGGGTAACAGCAGGCTGAACTGAGCAGTGGTTGTCCCCTGGAGATGGGCATTCACTTTCAGCTTACCACAGTCCTTACCACTCCCTATCGTGCCCCACCCAGCCTGCTTCACCCATTTGCTTCACCTGTCTGGACCCCGTAGGCATCTGATTCTGCAGCTCCATGTTTCGAATTTGGAAGGTTTAGAAAGGAAGATGGTTGGAATTGCTGGGCTGAGAGCTAGGACCCAGGAGTCCCAGAAGGGGACTCACTCGTACTCTAGGGGAAGGAAGAGGGGAGCTTCTACCTGGCCTTGCCCTGCCTGCACACTGCCTCCTTGCTGGGGGCCTCAGCTGACACCCACAAGCACACTTGTTGAGAAATTAAGCCTCTCCACAGAGGCGCCTGGAGAGAGGGGCTGGGGCCAGGGGTCTTGGGTCTTGCTGGGCATTTCCATGGCTTTTATTCTGTTCCTGACTTGCCCCCATCCATCCCCAAGGACCCCCATTTCTGCCCAGAGTGAAAGCCACGGCCCCCAGATCGAGGCAGTTGTTGGGTGACCCCAGGCAGGTCCCGTGGCATCTGAGCTTCTGCCATCTAGACAAATATGTCTACGTGGCTGTGTATCCCTACTTCACCCAGGGCTGGGTACTCACCTGGGGGTGGTCCAACACTCTCCTAAGAAAGGAATCTGGTGGGGCTCTACGCTGTGAAGCATCTGTCTGTAGGAGGGGCTCCATCTGAGTGCCAGAGAAGGGCCCTGGAGTGGGAGGGTGAGCTCCCTCCTCCCCCTAGCAGCTGGTGAGCGTGGGCGAGTGGACCCTTCCCAGCCTATTTTCTAACCTGTAAGCGGGAGGAACACGCCCGCTTCACTGGGCATTGGAGGGAGCGGAGCAAGCCCTGGGCCCAGCACCCGGCATGCCACAGGTGCTCAGCAGGGACTGGGCAGGATCTGCTGAGAAAAGCCAGGAGAAGAGGGGGCCCACGGACCCAAGAGACGCCAGGTGGGGGTGGGGCTGTGCTGCGTGCCCTCTGCAGGCTCAGAGGAGTCAGGTGCACAGCAAGGTCCCTGGGGATGCAGGGACAGGAACCCACCTGTGCCACCCGTGCCAAAAGGGGAATTTACCATTAAAGGTGCCTCAAGGGTCAAGGGCAGGAGGGTGGGGGTGGGCCTGACTGCAGAAGGGTGGGATTCCAGTAGCTGCCGGGTCCTGGTTCAGCCTGTCTTTTAGGTAAACCTTTCTGTCTGGGTCAGCCTGTCTTTCCTGGTCCCTGTCACTGGGTCCTGCTGCTCCTTCAGTCCACAAAATCTCTGCATCTCTCTCTGTCTCTCCGTCTCTCCATCTTTCTCTCTCTCCATCTCTTTCTGTCTTCTTTCTGTCCCTGTCTATCTTCGTCTCTCAGTCTCTCAGCTCTCTCGCTGTCTCTCTTCCCCCTTGTCTCTTTCCCTATCTCCCTCCCCCCCGCCTCCATCTCTCTCTGTCTCTCTTCCCCCTTCTCTTTCTCCCTCTCTCTCCCCTCCCCCGTCCCCATCCACTCTGTCCCTCTTCTCCGCACACCAGCTTGCCCTTGTCCCCCGCAGGGATCAGATGTGGCCACCGCAGCCCTAGCTTCACTCCACATCCCAGTATGTGCCTGCCTTTCAGGGACAGAGCAGTCACCTGGACCCAACTCCCAACGTCTGTAAGGAGACTACAAGCCTGCCTGGACCGGCACAGGCAGTCCTGGCCCAGCCCATGACCAAGGACCTAGCACTCAGGTGACAGTGCCATTCACAAAGACAGGCAGGGTTGGACCAAGCCCATGTGTGTCTACTCCAAGGCCTGTGAGGCTGTGGCTGGGGGTCAGAGCTAGTCCCCAACTGGGGGTCAGCACTGGGCAGTCAGGCTTTGGCTGGCAGTGACCCAGCCTCTGGGGGGGCACCCTCAGGCCAGCTGTCCAGCCATGGCTACCTGAGCGGAAAAGGACTGGGACACTGAAGGCTAGAGAGAGTGTGACCCACTTCCCACAGGGCTCCTGGGGACTCTGGAGACACCAGCACACTCAAGCCCTGACATGGGGCCAAGCAGGCAGGACGACAGGCAGGGGGACCCATGCCCTGGTGTGCGGCTCAGTGAGTGTTTGCTGAGTGACTGTGTGAGTGAGTGGGCGAGCGGGCAGAGTCACAGATTTTAACAGAACCGGGAGAGAGGGAGCATGGGGAGGAGGACACTGGGCAGAGGAGATGTGGGGGAGGCTGAGGGGCCGGCGGGAGCACCAAGGAGGCAGGAAGAAGGGAGAGGGAAGAGCAGAGAGGGGAAGGAGAGACTGTAATTCATTTCACTTCATCTCTGTTCATTTTGGACAAATAGAGCAGAAACCGCGGACCAAGGAACAAGGAAACAGGGCATGAAATTGCACCAAGCCGCATAATAGCTCTGCCAGCCAGGGTCTGCTAATGACGTGCTGGGGCTGCCCGGCCCCGCCCAGGTGCTGCGAGATGGGCGTTCTGACCCCTTGTCCAGGCAGCCCGGAAGCTTCTCTTCAGCTCACCTGCCTCCCAGGGTCTGAGCGGCTGCAGAGCCTGGAGGCTGTGGGGAAGCCTCGGCCACCGACACCAGAGGAGGTGGGAAGGGACCTCCACGAGACATCAGAGAGAATCCCCGGGCACTTAAGGGATCTAGTGAATTAATACAACCTGGATTTAGATGATCAAAGGCATTTCTTGGGCAGCTCTATGGAAGCTACCAGAGGCTCCTGGCTGGATCCCAGTGGCAGGAAATCTTCCTCCGCCCGCTGCAGGAGCCTGGTGGGATGCAGGTGGGAACGGGGCTGTGCCCACCCAAGAAAGGTTTAGACACAGGGAGGGGGGGTGCCGTTGAGAGTATGAACACATTCCCTGCTCACAATCCCAGCCTTCCACGGGGGCCTCCCTAAGGCAGGATGAGGGGAGCTGAGGGGAAGGTCACAAGCATTGGTCTCCTCCTACCAGATTTGGGCCCCCAGCCCAGGGTCTGCCACTTCTGAGCCCACATAGATCCCCTGCAGTTTAACTTCCTCCAGCTCAGCCCTAGGCCCAGTGCTCCTCGCCTGATGGACTTTGGAATAAACATACCAACCTAAGCAGTGGGTGCCACTGTATGCTGATCACTTACTCCATCCCAGACACTGTGCCCGGGTGTGCATTAGCCAAGATGTCATCAACTCCCCATCATAACTCTCATATAATGATCACCTTCAGCCGGGTGCGGTGGCTCACACCTGTCATCTCAGCACTTTTGGAGGCCAATGCGTGAGGCTTTTGTGAACCCAGGAGTTCAAGGCTGAGGTGATGCATGATCATGCCATTGCACTCTAGCCCGGGTGACAGAATGAGACCCTGACTCAAAAATAATAACAATTATTATCATCTTCATTTCAAAGGCAAGAACACTGCAACACTGAGATGCTAAGAAAGCAACCCGAGAGTACACAGCAGAAAGTGACAGAGCTAGAGTCACACCCAGGCCATCTGCTCCCGAGATAATGCTCTTAACTGGGGCCGGTGGGTTGGGTGGTGGGAGGAAGACTTGGCTGGTGCTAGCGAGGTGGACTGGCGAATTGAGGTTGGGGTGGGCTGGTGCTGGGATGGGTGGGTGGGTTTGGTGGTTGGGTGGTGTACGGAAAGCTGGTTGGTGTGTGGTTTGGGGGAGGGATGGGTGGGTGAGGGCTGGGTAGCCGGGGGTTAGACAGGATGGCGGGATGTGGGTCTCACCGGCCCTAGAGCTCGGCATGCACTTTCTAACCTCTAAATCTTGCCTCTGCCATTCTTCCCACTGAAAACTCTCTCCCTCCCCTTCTCCTCTTCCCTTACTCCCCCCTGGGGGCTCAGCCCCACATCGACATCACCTTCTCATGCCACCATGGTGGAAAGCAAGTTTGTCCCTGCAGCAGCCCGAGCTGCTCCTGCTGGGCTGCTCCCCCCACACCCGCCATCCCGGTCTCTGGCCATAGTGACATCTCTTGACCGAATGAGACTGGAGCTCCGGAGGGCAGGGGCACACTCTGCTCATCTCAGTGTGTGTGTCCGTGGGGGGGTGGTGGAAAATGTCTAACCCAGAGAAGGAATCGCCGGGGCTCCCAGCCACTAACCCTGGACCCTTCAGAGGTCAACCCCCAAGACACAGTAGTGTGAGGACTCTTGGGCCACGGACTCAAAACTGCCCTCTGAGTCTCATTCCAGATTCTTCCTCTGAAGTGCACCCTCAGTGACGTGGCTCCAAGCCGCAGAACTGAGTTTCTCACCACGTGCAGGTGCCTGGGCTGCAAAGGCCGCACAGGTCAGCACACAGCAGGGACGGCCCAGCCAGAGACTAGCAGCCCCAGGGCTGATCCGAGAAGCTTCTAGCAGCCTGAGGCTGGTGTGGAAGGTGGAGCCTGTGACTCAGGAGTTCTAGGCCCTGGGTCCCTCACAGCTTTCCAGGAGGCTAGCAGTCACCCCTCCCTGGCTGGCCGGAGTCCCCAGACCTTCCCTCTCCTCTGCTGGTGACATCCAAGCAGGCCCCCTCTGCCACACTGCCATGCCCCCTACCTTCTTGCAGAGACAGCAGGGGGGCATTAGAGAGAGAACCAGCCTCCCCTTCCCAAGACAAACTCTTCCCCAACGAATTGGTATTTGCGTGGCGAATCCAGAGTAAAGACGTGATCATTTGCATGTTCTAAGGGTAATGATATTTGATGTTGTCAACTTATTACAACCTTAATCACCACTCAATTTCCTGCTTTCCAAGCCCCAATCACGCTGCCACCCAAAATAACCACCTCTTTGAAACTCATGCGGAGCCCCGTGGGAGGGCGCCACGTGAGGGAGGGAGCCACGTGGGAATCCCCGCGGAATGACATCCCCTCCCTGGCTGAGGCGCTGCTCCCTTTTCTCCCTCCCCTCCCCCCTCCTCCCCCCTCCCTCCTCCTCCTCCCCCCTCCCTCTCTCTTCTCCCTGTCTTTCTCCTCCTTCCCCCTCCTCCTCCTCTTGTCTTTTCTTCCTCCTCTGCCTCCATCTTCTCCCCTTCCTCCTCTCTTCTCGTACCCTCCCTCCTCTCTTCCTCCGGGAAGCCAATCACCCCCATGAGACGCTGCCCCCTTGCGTGGGAGTTTATTCTGTTCTTGCCAT
>CAUYQG010023354.1:0-19371 GCA_963574415.1 Tarsius wallacei | reverse complement strand
AATGCCTCTGCGGTGTCCGTGGACAAGTTCCGTGTGGGGGAGCAGGCCCCCTGGGAGAGATCTGGAGTCTTTCTGTGTCCTCTTCTGCGGAGGTCTCACAGACCACGCTGCCCGGTCGCCATCTTGGCCCCTCCTCCGGTGTCAATCTTAATCAATGTAATTGTAAACATTGTATAGCACTTTGAATAATTAACTTGCTTGATTATAAAACTGCTTGCTCTACTGTCCTGAGATGCCCATTCTTCACTGACCGGCCACCATCGTTGCCTCCCATAAGATTGAATAAACCAATGTCTTTCCCTGCAGGTGACCTCTTTGGAACAGGTAAACATTACACACAAGGACTCTCAGATTTGGGGTTACCACATTACACCATCTGATACATTTAACTTTTCCAGTGCATAATTGTTGATTGACTGATAGTTGATAGTGTGTTTTACATAATGATGTATTGAGTAGCTCATTGGGTTCCTGTACTTCACTAAGAA
This sequence comes from Tarsius wallacei, assembly GCA_963574415.1. Lineage (NCBI taxonomy): Eukaryota > Metazoa > Chordata > Mammalia > Primates > Tarsiidae > Tarsius > Tarsius wallacei. Next base: position 18,883 of record CAUYQG010023354.1, on the reverse strand, counting down.
TGCAAAGATGCCTGAGATGTGAATCGTGTCCGCAAGTCACTCATAATCCAGTGGGGACAAGTAACGAAGTATGTTGTGACCAGGGCTACCATCAACACATGCCCAGGGTCTGGTGGGAGCACAAAAGAGGAAGCCAGTCATCTGCCTGTGGGGAATGCAGAGAAGGTTTTATGCCTTCCACAGAGGTGACAGCTGGGTTCCTTCAGAAACTGCCTATATAAAATTAATATCGGACCCCAGAGTGAAAGCTATAGAAGAGACCCAAGCCCTGAAAAACTGCAGTTATGGTTAGAATTTTGCAAATCCTTGGTTTCTAACTTTGCTTTCACTCCAAAAGAGTTCAAGATTATTTTCATGTTCTGACCCCCAGGGAGGGGGAAGGTGCCCCATAGGACTGATAAACACATTTTCCCTTAAACAATGGTCCTAAGATTGCATAGATCTCCTTGAGGACAAAAGTGAAGGTTGAAGGACAAAAGCAGTCCCAATCTTTAGGGACCCCCACGTCCCCCACACATTCCTCCTAAACTACCTTTGCAGCGGCTCACTGCCCAGGGCCTGGAAACTGATGATCATAGGACTTGCTTTATAGATAGCATCTATTTTGCAAAACCTAAGAATGGTAGAGATATTTTTAAGTCTCTGTTGTACCTGAGATCCCACCTAAGCCCAGAACACATATCAGGAAGCTGGGTCCATCAGTTATCCTATGATGCCCCCTCCCAGAAATTGGTTCTGTGACAGGAAGGCAGTTTGGACACTCCCATGACATCATCAACCAATTGGCAGACCCAGCCCACATTCCCTTTAAAAGTCCTAGCCTCCAAATTCTCAGAAAGGTGGATTTGAGAAATAGCTCCTGTTCTCCTCGCTCAGCTGCTTTGTGATATTAAACACTTTCTCTAGTGTCTTGATTTTTCTGGACAGTGGGCATAAGAACCCAGTGAGGCTATAACACTCCTGCAGAATGAGTGGAGCCCTGAAAGAGAAGAAGATGAGAAAGGCCCCTCCAAGCAGAGCAGAGAGTGTGTTCAAAGAAACAAAGGCATTGTGTGTATGTTGGAACAGAAGAGAGAGAGCCCCATGCCAGCAGAATAGTTGCAGCACGTGCAAGTGAACACCAAGGGACACTGGGAAGGGACTGTGAGACAGAAGGCATGGGAGAGCAAGGCCAGTTTGGCAAAGGAGGAGCACAAGCCTTCCTGGTGCTCTAAGTCAGCTGGTCTCATTTTTTATGGAATAAAAAATAAAAGAATGCCCTCCTCAAAAAACATATTTTGCTGGAGCCCGTTACGTAATAAGACAAAAGGGAGATTGCTATGATCAAATCAGGAAGGGGCCTGAAGTCTTGGCTACAGAAACCCCAAACATAGAGCCATTTGAGAGCAATCACTGTACACTGTGGGGGGTAGGGGAGCAGAGAAATGATCAGATCTGTGCCTTACAAGGATCACGCTGATCTCTGTGGTGGAGGGTGCATTGGAGGCAGGAAAGCAAATCTGAAGGCTACTCCAGCAAAGGGTGGTCAGAGTTTGGACAAGGTGATGGCAGTGGGGCAAAGAAGAAGGGTAGCTCTGAACACATCTGGATGACAGAATCACCAGGACATGAGACAAAACTTAGAGGGTGAAGAGTAGAAAGGTTTCAAGGATGGCTGATGTTTCTGGCCTGGGTGACAAGGTAGATGATTATACCATTAACTAAATTAGGAAAACATGAGGGATACATTTGGGGAGGAACATTCTAGTCTCCTGGAACCATATCTGAAATAAGAAGGGTAGGTTTTCCTTTAAGACAGAACCTAGGAAGGAAGACAGATGTGAGTTATGGGATTCTGACCACTCTGGATCCTTGCTGGGAAAGCAGGGCAAGACAACCGATTTCCTCATCTATACGTTGCCTAATATGGCAGTTAATTAAGTCCTGGCTTCAACTGAACAATGTGTTTGAAACACGTTTTGGAATCCAGTTGCTGCTCCCATTCCAGCTCCTGTAGAATATTTCAGTATGCTGCAAAAGTCCTGCAACTTTGGGCACAGATATTCTAGGCCATCCAACTCAAATTCTTCAGGGGCCACAAACACAGTCACACAGGGTAGCATTAGCTGTGTACAATAGTTGGATTGATTTTACACTCACGAGGTAGTCTAGGAAGGCTGCCAGCAGTTTAAATTCAGAGTGCTTGGATTTGATTGTGATTCAAAATGAAGTTTTAAGTCAAATATAAAATATATTATTTTACTGCCAGAGGAGCAACATCTCTGACTCCCAAAAGTTTAGTTTGAATTCAGAGATTAAATATAAACACAAGAACACCAAAAATGATGAATCAGTATATCGATATATACATTTTTTGAGTTGGATTCTTACTCTGTTGCCCAGGCTGGAGTGCAGTGGCACACTCACGACCACCCCAGCATCGACCTGCTGGGATCCGGTGATCCTTCTGCCTCAGCTTTCCAAGTAGCCAGCTAATTTTTGATTTATTGTAGAGACAAGGTCTCGCCATGTTGCCCGGGCTGGTCTCGAACTCTCTGGCTCAGGCAATCCACTCGCCTTGGCCTCTCAAAGTGATGAGATTACAGGCTGAGCCACCAAGCCCGGCCAAATCAGTATTTTAACAATAATTTCTTTCAAAGCTAAGAAGAAAATAATCTCATCCTGCCCCACAACTATATGCCTGTTGTCACTCAAAAGTCTAACAATATCGAACCACTGGACTCTGGGCTCCAAGCAGTTAACAGTCATGGTGGAAACCTAAATTGCACTTGGGTTTGAACTCCAGTTCTCCCACTAACAGCTGTCTAACCTTAGGCAAGGTATTTAAGTTCTCTAAGCCTCAATCTTTATTTGTAAAGAAAGGCTAACAATAAAATAGAATTGATAGGAAAGCCAAGAGATAACCCTGTGTAAAACAACAATGCACTGTACACGTGTTTGTTGCTGCTCCTGGATGATGAAGATGAAGACTCAAGATCAAGAACAGCTGAACGTTTTCTGAAGAGCTGGTTTGCTATACAAGTTGTATAATTGGCCATTAGCTACCAGAGTCACATTCCCGTTCTCCATGTGAGTCAGATTCTATGAAATGCATGTTTGTGTTAGCTTCATTCTTGACTCTATTTTCTGTCTTGACTTCTTTCTTCCCTTTATTCCTTGCTTAATTTAAATTTATGTAGCTGTTATGAATGGAATGTTTGTGTGTCCTTTCCAAATTCATATATTGAAGCCTTAATCTTCAATATGATGGTGTTAGGAGGTGAGGCCTTTAGGAGGTGATTAGGTAATAAAAATGAACCTCGTATAAATGGAATTAGTGCCCTTATAAGAAGAAACACAAGAAAGATAATTGCTCTCTCTCCATAATGTGAGGATGCAGCAAGAAGTTGTCTGTCTGCAAACTTTGGAAAAGGTCGCTCACTAGAACCCGACCATGCTGGCACCTTGGACTTCCAGCCTCCATAACTATGAGAAATAAATGTCTTTTGTTTAAGCTGCCAGTCTATGGTATTTTTGCTATAGCAGCACAAGCTGACTAAAATAGAAATTCTGTTGTGTTTTGAGCCATGTTTTGTCTGTAGATATATACAACAAAGTATAGACGATGGATGGATAGATAGATAATAAATTCGATAGATAGATAGATAGATGTGATAAATAGAATGGAAAATTGCTTAGAGAATAAACACAGTACATGTAGATAGATGGGTAGTTAAAAGATGGACATTTTCTGGCCATCTGTGCTGTTTTATTTGCTTACTTCCTTGAATAAGACGATTGTTACAGTATGAAGAACACTTGAAATGGAACCACCAAAACTGGTCCTGGTCAGGGCCTCTGCCACTTAGGATGGAATAATACTGAACCACTATCTTATCCTCTCTGAGCTTCCATCCTCTCTTCTAAAGAACCTACATGATACTACATACCTCATGTAAGGTATGCTGTGAGAGTCAAATAAGAAATATACTTGAAAGTGACCAGCTAATGGTAGATACTCAGTGAACTGAGTATTGAATCTCAGTGCATCCTCATGAAGATCAAGACCCAGGTCACAGTCTCCTGTGTTCTTCACAGAGCCTTGCTCACTGCTGTAATTCTTGCCATGATTTGCTGGAGGTAACATACCTAGGGTCTACATCCAAATTCAAATTCAGGTCTGTGGGACCCAAACTCTTGCTGCTGTTTCATTGATGGTAGAACATTCAAACAGCAGAAATCTCACAGACAGAAGAAAAAAAAGAGAAAGACTTCAGAAAGAAACACTCCCAGATTATCAAGACTATAAAGTCTACAGGGATAGTCCAGGCTGCTCTCAATTTACAAATGGGGTGTCTGAAGTTTATTTGTACATTTTTAAAAATAGGGGTGAGTGACATTTTCACATAGAAACAGTACTACCAAAGTTAACTTTTCCAGGGAAGGAAAGTCAGAGTACCATAGCAAAGCTGAACAAAACATGGCGCCATACAACTAGGGAACTAACCACACCGGGGTTCATTTATACAGTCTGCTCTTATGAAAAAAGTCACCCACAGTTCAACTGAAGATTCTAGGAACATGTGAAACTGTCCAGAGTATAAAGAAAGGAGCGCTAGTCCAGGGGGCGGGCAACTCAGGCTTTAGTTCTATTATCAACTTGCTGGGGGCTTTGGCATTTTCTTCTCTGGGTCTCAGTTTTTCCACCAGTCAAATGATGGAGTTACACTAGTGATTCCTAAAGGCCTTTTATCTCCAAAATTCTGTAATTCTAAATATACACACCCCTATGCATCACAATTCCAACAAGACTTCTTTTCTTCCTTAGCCTGGTATCCTCTGTCAGTAGGATATGAGGTGGAGAAAGAGGATAAGGAAGGGTTTGCTCTGGCTGGGGAAGAGATGGGGTGAAGAGAATGACACTGTAGGTGTGAGGACTCCTTCTGGGACAATTCCAACAAATCTGATGAGAGAATCACTTGTGGTTCAAATGTGGGTTTTGGAGTCAAACTATCTAGAGTGGTGTCCTGACTTCACTTACTTTCTGTGTGGTCTTGGGCAAATCATTTAACATCTCTAAGCCTCCATTTCCCATCTATAAAAGGAGAATAATAATAATTACAGCTTTGTCATAGGGCCTTTGTGAGGATTAGATGAGATACTTAGTGCCAAGTGCTCACGTACTTTAGTTGTTATCGCCATCATCACCATCTTCTTTTTTCCTTTGGTCTGTTGAGAGGTGGATACATTGGATTCTAGTTCTAATCCTGGCTTACTGGGTGACTTTGACAAGTTGCTTCACCTCTCTGAGTCAGTTTGCTTATTTATCAAGTGTACAAGTTAGACTAAAACAAGGGTACCCAACTGATCAACTGTGACGCAACTAATCTCCACCTCCAATGTCTCCTACTCCATTGATCACATTAACCACATCCGTCCCTGCTGAAAACTTTCCATGGCTCCCTATCGCCCAGAAGTTAAAGCCCAAGCCTGGTGTGCAAGGCCCTGTACGATCAACTCCTGCCTGCCACCTTCGCTTCACCCTCTCCCCATGTCCTGCTCCCTACTCCTAAGACCTTCCACACTGTTCTTATCTCGGTGCCTTGGCCTCACTGGCTCCTCCCAGTCGAAAGTTCACCCTCCACCCAAATCTGTCCTTGGAACCAGACCCATGACTCAAAAGCCAGCTCTCTATGGAGACGTCTCCGATTTCCCCTTTGGCAAATAATTTCCCTCCTGTGCGCTTACCAGCACTCCAAAAAGAAGGCAACACATTTCAGTAGGCAAAAGAGGAGCTGGGGTCAGGCTGCTGGATTCTCCCTGTGGTTAGGCCGTTAACAAGTGGTGCTGACTCACTGTATGGCCCCATGCAGGCCATTGCTCCTCCTTGGACTCGGTTTCTTTCTCTGTCCTGTTAGTTAGGAGAAATGATCTCCAAGAGTCTAGGTGAAGGTCACTGCCCCCTTTCCTGAAGCAACTGGTTTTGGATGCTGACATGATGTGTGACCGTGATCTTTGCTGAGGGTCTCTCAGTGAAACCCACTTCAACTCGCCTCACCAGGATTTCCTCAAATCAATCCTCTGAAATGCTACCAGCCTTCTCTAAGTGGCCCCCTCAGCCATAATTAATGGAGATCTCTCACTCATCATTTAAACATGTTGGACAAGCGACTGGTCAGTTGAAGGCTGAGGCAAACCATTGTTATGCCTGGGGTCAAAGAATCCCGGCAGGAAGACTAGTGTCTGGGGGAGCTTTCAAGACAGAGCAGCATGTGTTTGGGAGGGTCCTGGGCCATTCCGCATCTCCTTTCACTATGCAGATCCGGTCATGAGGAAATCCCAAAGCTCCATCTCCAAAGGGTACTCTGACCACTTCTCTCTGTTTGTGCCCCACCACTCAGTACCGGCCACCTAGGTGTCTCCTGTGGCCACAGCAATGGGCTCACAACCGGCTCTGTGTCTGCTCCTCACAGGACTCTTCTCCTTACCGCAGCCAGAGTGAACCTTCCGGGATGTTAGATCACGCCACTCCTCGGCTCAAAGCCACCAGTTCTCCTCATCCTGCTCAGTAAATCCCAAGGCTCCACAAAGGCCTCAGGGGGCCTAGCCTATCTTCTGTTGGCCTCTCATTGTCCACTGTGGCTTCTACTTCAGAGTCTTTGCACATGCTGTTCTCTCTGCCTGGCAGGTTCTCCCTAAGCCTCGCCTCTCACTGCATGCTGGTCTCTGTTTCAATGTCCCCTCCTCAGGGATGGCTTCATCTCCTTACCCTGCTGTGTTTTTCTTCTTAGCACTTTATCAGCATCTGACATTTTATTACATATTTCTTCTTTACTTGTTTACTCTTTTCCCTGCTAAAATATGGGACCTTCCTATCTTTATTTATTTTTTTATGTTTTTGAGTTGGAGTCTCACTCTGTCGCCCACGCTGGAGTGCAGTGGCACGCCCACGGCCACCCCAGTGTGGACCTGCTGGGCTCTGGCGATCCTTCTGCCTCAGCCTTCCAAGTAGCTGGAACTACAGTCACGTGCTACCACGCCTGGCTTATTTTTGATTTATCGTAGAGACAAGTTCTCACCAAGTTGCCCGGGTGGGTCTCAAACCCTCGGGCTCGGGCAGTCCACTCGCCTTGGCCTCCCAAAGTGCTGGGATTACAGGCTGAGCCACCGAACCCAGTCAGGACCTTCTTATCTTGACTGCCATGTCTCCAGTATCTGTAATAATACCTGGCGTGAAACAGGCTCTCTATTAATAGATGCAATATGGATCATTGTTACAAAAGTTAGATGTAGTCAGTACCCATGCTCCTTTACCAAAGCTAGTTCTACTTTTTAATGATAGTTGTCATGTTTTAACACTGGAAGGACTAGCTCTTTTTGGCCCTTTTGATACGTTGATGAAATCTATGAAACCTCTCCCCTAAAATGCACATGTACCCAGTAAACTGCACACAATTTAGGGGGCTCATAGACCTGTCAGGCCGCCCAGGAACACCTTTTAGTTAAGCACCTTTTAGTTATAGGCCATCTGCTCACTTCAGGCTCCAAAAGGGGACTGGTTGCTCCAGGTCATACAGCGAGACAGTGGCAGGTCTAGAATTAGTCTCAGACAATGCTCTAACCTGGGATCCCCCTGGAGCTCCCCAGAATAGCATAGAAGTGGAAGGAGAATCCATTGTCAAGCGAAGTGGACCTAAGCTCTGCTTATAATAAGTAATAATGCTTGGTCTTGAGTAGATCACTTTTTGCCTTAGAAATTCCATTTCCTCGGCTGCAAAATGAGTTTAATCAGACTTCCTTCGTCTTCCAAACTAGCAAGGGCAGGTTGAGTGCTTCTAATGTCTCCATCTCTGACCCACTCTCTGAGTTCATCTGATGATCTGGGTCCACCCAGATAATCCAGGATAATCTCCCTATTTTAAGATCAGTGATGAGTAACCTTAATTCCATCTGCAATCCTCATTATTTTTTTAATAATCATATAGCATAACCGATTCACAGGTTCTGTGGATGAAAATAGGGAATCTTTGGGGGCCATGATTATGTCTGCTGCAACCTCCTACTGGGATTGCCCACAGCTCCCTTTGCCATCCTCTAGTGCATTCTCCTGCAACCAAAGTCATATTTTTGCAACACAATCTGTTATTTTATCCCCATGATTAAAACCATTATATAACTTTCCACAGCTTTTAGAAGCAAGTATGTAAAATGTATACCATTTTTAAAAAACCCTCCTTAACTTGGTGAGCAAAGATTCTACCCATTCTTGAAGTCTCATCCCCCATCTGCTTCCTTTTATCTCTCTAACCTAGTCACACTAGCATTTCAACCCCTCCTGTTCAACTGACTTCATCCAGCCACAGGCCTTTGCACATGCTATTCCCTCTGCCCAAGACACACTTCAGCTAGATAGCTACTACTCATTCCCCAGGCTACAGGCAAGCGTCACTTCCTAAGAGGGGCTTGACTTGATCACATCATGATTACAACCTTTTTGTAATGCACCCTCATATCTCCTTCACAGCACTTAGTGCAGTTTGCAAATTTACATCTGTTTACATAACTGTTCAGCTAATGACAGCCTTCTTCATAAGAGACAGCACTTGTATTTCTCATCTCTACAGCCCCAGCAGTGTCTGGCACATGGCAGATAGTCAATAAAAACTTGTTGAATGAAAAATAAAGGTATACTTTTCTCAATATATGAATAAGGACAGGGGAGTTCCGAAGGTCCAGGGACTTGGCCAAGGTCACAAAGCTAAAGTGGGAGGTAGCTGATCCTGAATTTGATGCAGGTTTGTCTCAATTCAAAGCCATGATACCACACCATCCACATTTCAGGCTACTGGTTATAGGAAGGGCTGAAGATGGCCTTATTTTTCTACTTTTTCTGGTGGGAAAGATGGTGGTGTTTGTCTCTAAAGTTCTTGAGTGGCCTCATGTCTTGGGCCTTTGTCTGACCAACACTGTGGCCAGAAACTGCATAGAGGAAGTTCTCACCTGATCTTGGTCCTGTCTTCCTAATCACTGTGTGGGAGGTGGGTTGTTGACTAGTGGTGAGTGCCTGGTCCCCAGTGCCCAGTGTTTACCTACACATCTGACACATAAGTGCACTTGGCTCCTGGAGAGAATTCAGTCAGTAGGAGCCCATGCTGAGGAAACTCCATGAAACAGAGCCCCGCAATGGGAGTCCAGGGAGACAGGACCTGGGACTGGTGGATCCTAGCTGTGTGACCATGAGCAGTTGACCCCCTTGTCTTGGCCTCAGTATCCTTGAGTGTAAAGTGAGGGATTGGGTTGAACGGTATGTGTGGTATTTTTTACTAGGACATTCTGTGATTCTAATGGGTATATACCTCGTATAAACTAGATTTAGCTTGAGGAAGGGACCTGGGATTTGAGTCCCAGGATAGAAATCCCTGCCTATAAGAAATGACCTAGTGCAGACTCTTACGCAAGCTTTGTATCCCATATACAGTCATTATACAGGCAACTCCAGGGGGCTGGCATGCTACTCAGCTCTGCCTTAGGGTGCGGCCCTCACAGCTGCCACTGCTACAAGCCCAGATGCAACTTCAAAAGTGTGCTCAATAGGGAAGGCTTAAGCTTCATGTGAGATGTATGTGTGTGTGAGATTAAAGGTGGCCTCAAATTCTTTGCTACTCTTTGCATTGAGTGGAATCTACGTGACTTTCTTGAACAATAACAAGTGACATTCTTTATCTTTTTTTTTTTTTTTTTAGTTGCAGTCTCACTCTGTCACCCAGACTGGAGTGCAGTGGCACAATAATAGCTCACCACAGCCTCAAACTCCTGGGTTCAAGCGATACTCCCACCTCAGTCTCCTGAGTACTGGGACTATAGGCATGCACCACCATGCCTGGCTAATTTTTTATTTTTGTAGAAACAAAATTTCACTCTATTTCCCAGGCTGGTCTCAAGCAATCCTCCTGCCTTGGCCTTCCAAAGTTCTGGGATTACATGTGTGAGCCATTACATCCAGCCACAGTGCTCATCTTCTTAGGCTAGTTCATAAGAAACCTGGAGTGTTCTCCTCTTCCTAGGAGTGCCAGCTCCCAGGTAAGAGGTTTGACTACCATGAGATGCCAAGCCTGAAAGACCTTGTATATTGACTCTTGTCAACAGTTCCAGCATCAAGTCCTTCCAGTCACTCCTACCAAGGCAGCAGACATGTAAAGGAAACCAGCCTGCTCCTTCCAGACCATTTCATCTGCCAATCAAGTACCAGGACATCATTTTAGTCAATGCCATGAAGAACAGAAGAATCACCCAGCTAAGCCCCATCCAATGCTAACCCATGAAATAAAAAGATATAATAAAATAACTATTGTTTTAAGCAACAACTAAGTATTAAATCAGTTTTTTTCAGAGCTAAAAATGAGCATGTTTGTGGGGAGAAGGGGCAGGGAGAAAAGTCTGAATTATGTGTTTCTGTGTGTAATTGCACCTGGGTATCAGTATCATGATGGGGAGGGAGTGATTATGTCTATGTTTGCGAATGTGTCTATATGTTTGCCTGTTTCTGCACAGTCTGTGCTTCTGTGTGTTTGATATGTGTTTGTGTGTATGTTTATGGCAAAATGATGAGGCAGATTCTCTCTGGTGTGAAACATAATCCTACTGCATATGCATCTTGCTTATTTATGAAAAGTGCCTACACAGTCTATAGATGTATGCACTGTGTGTATCTATACAAAGATAAGGTTTGATTAGAAAACAGGTCAAAATTAGACCCCAGGGGTCTTGAGGCAGTTACACAGGAGTCCTTGGGCACATCGAACCCCTGGCTGCCAGCCTGCAGATTGGTCACTACAAGCTAGTCTGTTGGAAGTTCAGAGCCATGCTACCCTCCATTCCAGTCCTCCTAGCAGGGCAGCAGTTCCAGAGGATTTCTCGTGGGATGGTCATAAGTGATATGCAAAAACCATTTCCATGGTGGGTCAGATAAATCTGGAAAACTAGCTAAAATAGAGATAAAGATGACTTTTTTTTCCCTGCATAGCTTTTCAGTGCCCTTCCTACATCACTGTACGTTGCTCGTCTCCAAGAGGGAATAGAGAATGTAGCATTTCCTAAAGCCACATAATATTGAAACTCCCTTCTCACTGAGCCAATGATGGTATTTGTGTGCCAGGTAAATCATTTTGGGGAAATTCTGCTGCAGAAATATTTAAACCTGGGGGTTGGTCATCCGCACTTCCCATCCCCATCTATCCCCCAAGGGAAGATAAGGTAGTAGTTTCAAGAAATTCGAGTCTCTATAGGGAGACTCATGGAAGGACCCATGAGGACTGGGAGAGAAAAAGGAAAGAGAAAGATAGGGAGACAGAGACAGCGAGACAAAGAGAAACAAATAGAGAGACAGAGACTGAGAGGGAGCTGAGGACAGAGCAAGGGGAGGTTGGCCCCAGCCTGCTCAATTGACATTCTGGCAGATTCTTGGTGTGCAATCCTTATTGCAAAAAGACCCCTGGGCATACAAAGATTTCCTTCTAAGCTAGGTCATGCCAAGTGTGTTAAGATTTCTTTCTCAAGCATCCAAGTTGCTTGATATATTAACCATGTCTTTTTATTTTCTATACTTTGATGCTTTGACATCCAGGACTTTGCTGACCCTGCCGGCCCAGGACTAGGCCTCGTCTGTGAGTGTGACTTTCACATGCAGACCAACCAATCCAGAGCCCAGACCCAATACCTCCTTTATTGGGCTTTCACTCTCTGGGCAACTATCCACTAAAGAGATCTGTCTGATTCACCCAGAACCAGGTATTGAACAACAAGGGACAGCCCCTAACCCTAGAACCTACTGAAATTAGACTAGCCAGTCCTAAGCCTGTTGTCCTACCCTACCTGTTCCTTTCTACAGAAGCCACCCTGAAAGCTATTTATTGTATACATTTTCCCCTTACTCTCTCTGCCCTCGACCAATCCTAGTGCTTCCCCAGGTAGCACTGTGTGGCATATCATGACTCCTGTTTCTAGGGATCTTTGAGCATAACCCACTTCCCCTTCATGACAGTCATTTCCATGCCTGCATGTCCTACCATACCCATTTAAAACAAATCCCAAGTACCCTTAAAACACTTGACTTCCTAGAGGCACAAGACCAGAAAGCAGAATCAGCAAAGACAACCATGACAATGTCAGGAAGTTGATATCCTCAGGGGATTATACAAAATGATTCAGAGGAGTTTTAGTGCACAGACCACACCAAACAGACACTCAACAACTGGAAAGGACACATCAGCCCCAGATATACTATTAAGTAATATCAGCAGCCTATTGTGGTCTAAAACATAAGACACTAGACTCTGACTGGCTGAACTGAAATCCTAGGCCCATCACACACTCACTACCAGTATGACCTTGATCCAGTTATTTAACTCTTCTTTGCTTCAAACATTTTATGTACTGGAAAGATGATATACTGTTATTATGAGGATTAAATAAGAATGAAGGTTAGCACTCTGTACAGAAACTAGTACATAAAATGCATTCAGTGAGTGCCATATTTTATTATTATGATTATTATTACTAAAACATATAATTAAATGGCAACAGTATGATGCACTAAGTCATTCATACTGAGAGTCTGCTGTGTGTACCACCTGGGCCAGTGTTACAGACAAGTTTGTCATGGTTCAGAGCAGAGACACCAGTGGGGACTGGATTAACCAAGTCCAGTCACACAATAATTGAGCATCTACTGTTTGCCATGCCCTGTGCTAAGTACTGAGTTCATCAATGGGATGATTATGAAGATGACTAAGACATGATCACTGAGTTACTCATAGTCAAGCAGGAAAAACAGATGCGGAAACTAAGATCTACAATCCAATAAGCTGTGTGCTGTCATAGAGGCACAAACAAAATGCTGGCTGGCTCAGAAGAGGTGGAGTCTCCTAGAGAAAGGTGGAGAAGGGTCAGGGAAGACATCCAGGTAGGAGTTGACTAGGTGATCAAGGGGGCACATTGCTGGCAGAAGCAAAGGCTTCAACCCTCTCTTGGCCTTGTAAGCCAGTGGTGATGCCAGAACACAGGGTGAGTGGAGATTAGGGCTAAGGAAGAGAGAGGCTGTGGAGAGAGAGGACTACCTATTCAGGAAGAGAAACTGAGAATGATGACAGAAGGAATATCAGGGCTCCACTGAGGCATTTTGACCATGTGACCCAGGCTGTGGTTGAAGTGGAAACGTCGGGAACCCAAGTGTATAGAGTGGCTCTGGGAAGGTAGAAGGTTGTGGTGACCAAGAGCCACCACAGAGTGAGGACCAATTATGGCTATGTGCTGTGTTGGACATCTATACATGTGTCTTCTTTAAATCTCACTACCTTCCTGTGTGGCTGTGTAATTAGCACCAACTTAGAAATGAAGACAGTGAGGCTGGGAGCATCTTTCTATGGCTTGCCTGAGACCACACACTAAGGAAATGGCCAAGTGGCTACTGAACCCAGGTCTTTCCAACCCCGAAGACCTCACCCTTCCCTAAAACATAGACACTAGCATCTGACTGGCTAAACTGAAACCCTAGGCCCATCAAACCCACACTACCTGTTTGACCTTGATCTGGCCGTTTAACTTTTCTTTGCTTCAAACATTTTATGAATTGGAATGATAATATACTGTTATTATGAGGATTAAAAAAGAATTAAGGTAAAGCACTCAGTACAGAAACTAATACATAAAATGCATTCAGTGAGTGCCATATTTTATCATTATTATTACTAAAACATATAATTAAATGCAACAGTATGATGCACTGAGGCTGCTGCAATGGCCCGTGGGAGGTGGTAGGGGGGTTGGGGAGAGACAGAGACAGAGAGACAGAGACAGAGAGACAGAAACAGGGACAGAGACAGAAAGATACACAGAGAGAGAGAGAGAGAGAGAGCAAGAGAAAGAGAGCACAACAGAACAGAGGTCAGGATGGGAGGCCCCCTAAATCAGCATTCTGGGCAGCCATTTGTACACAGTCCACCTGGGATGAGAGAAGTGGGCATTGTGCTACCTCACTGAGGTTGTTCAAGCCTAAATGTACCCTGGGATGCACTTGGGTAGACTCTCGTAGCTGCACTTGGAGAAGAGTGATTCTTGAATTGCAGGTGACTATGGATGACGGATACAGGGCTTCCAGCGTCTGAGTCACCTGACACTCAGGTGGCCATTTGAGGTCACTAGGCTGCATTCACAGGGAATTTAACCTTTGTGCCAAGGTAAATAGATGGCCACATATGCAGCTTCCTCAGCCTAGAATAATAATCACTGGAACACACACCTACCATGCACCTGGGGCTGCACCAAGTGTTTTCCAAATTCAATTCCTTTAGTTCTCAAAGATTGTGGGTATTTCCTCCTGTTTTCTATTGGAGAAATTGATTCAGAAAGGTTGAGTAATTTTTTCCAAGACCACACAGCTGACATGCTCTTTCCACCCTAAACTGGCTGCCATCCTTGTCCAGCTGGCCAAATCCTCTTCTTCCACCATGTCCTTTCTGACATCTAGCCCACTTCCCACTGATGCAATCAGTCTTTTCCATGGCCCTTGATCATATCACCATGGCAGCACTTTGTCTTTTGGTCCTCTGTTAGGCTGGGGACCCTCAACAGCAACGCCCATGTCAGTGACCCTTTATCAAGTGGTGAACATCTGAAGGAAAGAGCGAGTGACTGACATGACTGCATGTGGTCAGCTGGTATTTCAGGCCGTCTTCATAGTCTCTCAACATATTGAAGGTGACTCCACTGAGCAGCTGCATTTAACAGGTGTTGAAGCCTTGTGGAGAAAAAAAGGAACTCTCATGACTTCCACTAGTGTTTGTAAGAGGTGGGAGCTCTGGTTTCGGTCTCCTCCCTATTCTGCAGTCTTTCTCCAGCATACCCTCACCCCAAGACTCAGCGTCCCCGTCAGGGCCCAGGTCAAATGCAAGATGTGGGCCAACCCAGCAAGTTTTCCCAGAAGAGCTGGAAACCACATGGCCCGTTGAGTCAAACCTCAAAGTCAACTTCCAACATACCTCATTCTATTCAACTACATATAACTGCTTACCTTCAGCAAGTAAATGTTCCCCAGAAAGGTCTTTTAAAAATTAATTACAACTCTATGATTACTAAAGAACAGAGTAGCTAGAATTAAAACTGAAATTTTTAGTATTTTATTTTTAATATTATGCTCATCTTTGAAGTGAGCAAATTACTATAAAGGTTGAAAATTGCTTTCTATCCCTCCATTAATTTTTAAACTTTTACATATATGAATAGGTACCCATGCAAATTATGTAGTGTTATTTTGTGCTTTATTTTATTTTAGAGTTGTGGGGTACATGTCAGGATCCTTTACAAGCATTTAACAAAGAGATACAAATAACTTTTTGTATGTAAATGAGGGTTCCAAAGGACTCAAGGACCTTTACAATTTATAGCCTGCAAATACTTTCCCCAAGGGAATGATTTGAAGGAGGTATGAGGCCTCCAAGAAGGGAACGAACAGTAGAGCCCAGCCACTGACTTAGGGTTGAATATCAGAGTGGCAACTGTAGATATCATTCAGACTCTTAAATTTCATAACAAACCTGTTCATAAAGTGTTCAAAGCCTTGACCTTGACCAAAATACCAGATTCCAAGTGAGAAGGATCCTGATAAACACAATTTATTCCTTTAAGTAGAGGAGCCCTGCGGTAGGTATCTGTAAGGGATACCAGGTGTTTCATGACCCAGGAGAGAAGAATTCGATCCGTGTTTGGACATGCAGCATTGGACCATCTAGAAGCACAGTTTTGAATGACCTGGCCCTGATCCATCAGCCCAAAGTGAGTGGGTTTCTCTGAAGAAACAGAGACCAAGAACATGAAGAAATCATTTCTAAAGACACTGAGTCCACGTGATGTTGTCCCTGCTACTGTGTGCTGTTCTTGAATTTCTCGGAAGAGGCGGGTGAGATGGGAGCCAGTTATAGCAGCCCAGATTCTCAGGAGGATTTTTAAGTAAAAAAACTCAGAGAAAGCCCCTTGATCTAGGGTATGTCTCATGCCCTCTGTGAAAGCATCTGGTCTCCTGAGACAGATGCAACAAAGCTGTCTGGAAAAAGACCCTTGTGCAGCTCAGCTGGGCCCAGCAGGGGAGAGCAGGCAAGGGCCATGCAGCCAAACAGTCAGGGCTCGCCAGGACACCCTGTGAGGACAGCCACAGGAACTGGGCTGAGCTGACCTAGGTTACAAGCAGCCACATGCCAGCAGCATAAAATCTCAGGGAAGGGCCCTTGACAGAAAGGGTGACCACTGCTTGGGAGAAATGACACAGTCAGTGCTAGACACAGTGAAACTCTATGACTGCCAATGGCCACCCCAGGACTGTAGGCAAAACCAGGCACTTCTGGGTCTAGAAGTCATCCAAAGTCAAGGGTGGGCGACAAGTTGGCCTGTGACTAAGGGTTACCCATCAAGGGATCCTGCGTTTCTGATCATATTGCTTCTGTGTAGTATTGAGTGTGGCTTGTTCCCTGGCCTGGTGAGATGGAGGAGGAGAAAGTTGTAAATGGGGAGGGGCACAGGAAGTGGGCACTTGGTACCCAGGCTCTGCCAGCACCCCCACACCAGCGAAGCCAACAGACTAACTTGGTGTGATTCGGATTTTTAGTGGCTGCAAAACCAGCCAGCCAAGCACTTTTCCACATACCCTGCCTATGAATGGATGTCCTTCCCTGTCCCCAGGCCAGAACACTCCCCATGGTGGCACAGGAAGTAGTCGACAGGTCACCAAGGTTCAGCAAACTCTGAACAGCCTAGGGCTAGGGAGGCAGGCATGAATTCTGAAGTCGTGATACGCAGATTTGGACAGGGAGAAGCAGGAACCAAACCTGTCTCCTGATGTAGCCCCATAGAGGCCCAAGGGGGCTCCTTCCTGCACCCCCTGCACCAGCCTCAGGCCACCAGGAGCTGTTGCTCCAACCTAGAGGGCAGGCAGAGCTCAGGGATGCCACAAGCACAGCAGCGGGACAAGGCAGCAAGGTGTCTTAAATGTGCTGTTCTGTCCTGAAGGAGTGGGAGGCTGCCATGGGGAGCACACAAGCTTCAGTTGCAGGGCCGCCTGTCTGGATGGCGGTGCCTCTTAAAAAGAACACAGAAACACGTCCAGAGCCACACAGAAAGGGGCGTTGTCCTTCTCAGAACTTGAGCTACCAGACAATACATCTGTTTACTTGTGAGATCTGATCTTCCAGATCCGTGCTTAGGAACAAATATCCTTCTCTGGGCCAGGAGGCAAGGGACTCAGAGACAGGGCAGGAAGAGTCTCAGGTCCATGCCACGGATGCCTGCTGACCTGGAGAACCGCTCAAAAGAGGAACAGAGAGTGGCAGGAACGCAGAGGCACAGGGTGACCCAGACAAAGGACACTTGAGTGCAGCTGGGAAAGTGAACAGCAAGTTTCAAGACTGAAAGGGGGAGGGATAACCACGTGGTCGGGGAAGGGGACCATCTAACATCCAATGGTGTCAGAGCACAGAGTGGCAGGAAGGAGCCCCCTCAGGCCACTGCTGAACTACATGGTACCATGGGAGAAGAGAGGAATTGGGCTTCAGTTCCTGCTTCTCCCTCCTTGACCTGAAAGCCAAAATCTGTCTATTCAAATCTGTACATTTGAAAGTCACTAGGCCTTCCCAGGACTGGGGGCAAGATGGAAGCTCAATGTCCATTGAACCCGACAGACCTGCAGATTCCGTACTGGCCAGTTGTCCCATTTTGTTCTGACAGGGACCCAACTCTGGCCAATCTCAGACCCTAGCACAGTCTTGGTGCTGCTTGAGAAGCATCTATATAGCAGAATGTGGCAAATGCTCAAATAGATATTTCTTGTATGATTGAGTGAATGAATGCAGGAACACATGAGTAACTGCTTCAGGGTCAGCAGTTAGCACCATGGCAATCACCTGGGATAACAAATTGTCTCCCACTAACCCTGTGGCAGGAAGGGAGCTGCTAGTATTAAAGGTATTTCCTTTTGAAAGTCAAGCAGCAAGCTCTAAAGACCTGTCAGGCAGGTTTTGTTTGAAAAAGACCAAATGGCTAGAGACTGATGGCTGTCATGGAAATGCAAAAGAAAGAGTACCTAATTCACAACTGCTCTCCTTATCAGTTTACAACACCCCTGCTCACTTCCTGGAGACCATTTATTCTTTGAAATATCTGATTTTTCTGAACACCACCTTGTAAATTCCAAAGAAAATGTGTAATCGCTCAACACAACCCCCTCCCTTACCTAAACAAAGGAATAAGACCCCTCTTTTTCCATTCTGTGGGGCTTGACCTGGAAGCGTTAGCCCGTCAAGCCCGCTGAGCCCTCCAGTGTAATAAAGTTGCCACTTCCTATAATAGTCTCGGTGTCACAACCTCTCTATGTTCCCACTACATTATTCTGATTCCCTAACCAGGAACAGAGTTTGGAGATGGCGTGTTCCACCTCCTTTGTCATCGAGGTATGACGTCCAGAGCAATGGGAAGGACAATCTCACCTGGTGCACAATGGACCTTTTGATCTGTAGGAGAGGGGCCCCTTCTGGCGCACTGAAGCTTGGACCATGAAAGCACAACAGGGACCCAAGAGGCGAGGAACTGGCATAAGGACAGAAAGACCACCTGACGGAAAGTGTAGGAATAAGGGCCTTTGCATAGACCTGCCAATGGATGGCAGAAGGGGAGCTTGATCACCTCCCAGAGTCTGCTAGTAATCTCCAGCCTGAAGGAAAGGGCTGAAAGGCAGTAGAAGGAAACGCTGTCTGAAGATGAACCCGTAGACTCCTAGGATTACGGCGGAGGGTTGAAGAATGTGCTGTGTAATTGTGTGTGAATGAGATGGACCGCAGGAGGGCTCTGCATAAAGTTAGTCTGC
>CAUYQG010023352.1:0-48351 GCA_963574415.1 Tarsius wallacei | reverse complement strand
CATCACCACCACCCATCTCTAGAACATTTTTTATCTTCACAAATTGAAACTCTGTACCTAGTAAATACTGAATCCCACTCCACTTCCCCCTACCCCGGTAGGATCTTTGTGTTTTGTGGGGGTTTTTTTCCTTTGTGCTTTGATGCTGCAATACATGCAGAAGACCACAAAGTCCTAGGACTTTCTCAGTTTCCAGACAGCTAGCCTATCCACCTGGGTGACCCCGGCCCAAGGTCTCCGTAGGTGGTGAACTTACCCACACAGGTTCCACAGGTGTGATGGCATTCCCCACACTGGATCAGCTCAGAGTCAAAGTAGGTGCCTGGCTCACAGTCTGGAATGCAGTTGCCCCGTGCAAGGCTATTGAAGAGAAAGAGGCGGGTTTCCACATCTGGTCTAAAAGTCCAATTAAATTATGACCTGCCCTCCAATGCCTTTCCTGAGAGGAGATGAAAGTTGCTGAGGCATAGTTCTTTAGGTCACTGAAGGTTCCCAGCTAAAGACAGCTGGAAAAGCCATTCTAAAGTCCACTGGAGGCCGGCTGGAAGGGCTACTCTGACCTGGAAAGCAGAGCCTCCCCCATCAGGCATGGACACCAGGCTTCCTCCTGAAAGCTGGTGGGCTTCATGCTCTCTCAGGCTCTGTGACAGTCTCTTCTTACTGCTGTTCCTTAAGCTTTGAACTCCAAGAGGAGAGCTGTGTGGGTCTCGCTGACTCAGTCACCAGGTCAAGTCCTTCTTGAAGTGTCAGCATTTGAGGGGGGCTGTTAGCCAGAAGCCTGATCCTGAACCCCAATCTGCTCCTGCCTCCCCCTTGCTTGAAATCTTCCACAGCTTCACAATGAACTTAAAATAAATTCCCTCCTGCGCCTGGCAGGCCTGTCTGATGTGGCTTGTGCCTTCCTTGCTCACGCCACCCCTACCTGTCCAAGTGCTAGACAGGGATACCGACACTCGGCTAGACCACTCACAGGACTGACTAGAGACTTGGCCTCTACCACTTCCCAGCTGTGCAACCCCAGGCAAGCCAGCCAACCTCTCTGCACCTCCATTTCCTCTCCTGTTAATTGGTTCCTACATCATAAAGTTGCTAGGAGGACTCAAAGAGCAATACATGAAAACCTTTCAGTGTCTGGCACACAGCAGCGTGACTAAATGTTACCTACTATTATTTCTTTAGTACCTGAGATTATACTGTGTTGGTGCACACATCTTAGATGACTTTGCCCTAAACATATTGGACACTTAGTTCTCTGGAGTGCATCTGGCAGATCCAGAGACTCCTGCTATGGAGCTGTGATTTATAATAAGAAATATACCTTTGGTCTTACACCTGGCACATGGCTCCTAAAATTATTGGAATTACCAAAGTGCTAAACATCTTTCTGAATGCTAATGACTGATGGCTGGGGGCTCCAGGATAGCCTCAAGGGTGGGGGCTGGTTGCCAGAGGAACCAGCCACAGGATTAGAGGGCTGGAATTTTTAGCCCCATCACTCTGACCTCCCTCTCTGGGGGGCGGAGAGGGCTTGAAGACTGAAGTGATCACCAATGATCAATGATGCAATCAATCATATACCTACATGATGAAACCTCTATAAAACCTCCAAGGACAGAGTTTGGGAGCTTCTAGGCAGGAGAACAAGAGTGCATCCCGTGCAATGGGAAGGTGGCACAGACCAGCTCTACAGGGACAGAAGCTTCTGCGCTCTAGACTCCTGCAAGCCTTGCCCTTTGTATCTCTCCATCTGGCTGTTCATCTGCATCCTTTGTATCATCCTTTATGATAAATGGGTAAGTATAAGTCAACTGTTTTTCTGTGATTGGCCTTAGCAAATTAACCCAAGGAGGGGATCGTGGGAACCCCAATGTATAGCACAAGTCACAACCAGGGACTTGTAACTGGCATCTGGATGGGGGCAGTCTTGTGGGGTTGAGCCCTCAACTTGAGGGATCCGATGCTATGTAGGTAGTGTCCAAATTGTGCTATATACATATACAGAATGTATGTACTATGGGACACCCAGTTGTTGTCCATGGAGACTTGCTTGAAGTGTATGGAAAACTTCCACACAATTCGGCATTGTGTGTGCTAGATTTTGGCAACCAGAGGTGAAGTGTGGGGATATGCTTGCAGGTCTGCAAGCCCCTCTGCATTGGGGACAGACACTCACCCAGGGTTCTTCCTTATCAAGGTGCCAGGGCTGCTGCAAATGGCCATTAAATCATGTCTTTAATAACTGACATTCCCCTGCGAATACTCCTGGCGTTTATCCCCTTAAGAGATAGATGGCCCGAGGTGGCGGTTCAGCTGCTCTTTCACTTTTTTAACGTGACAGCGATGATTTGAAGTCACAGCTTAAGAGGATATTGGGCAATAAAAGGAAGCCTTCTGTGGATTATGGCAGACAAGGTTTTCAGAGTTTGCACGCCTCTGAAAACTCATCGTTGCTGGCACCACTGCTGCGGTCCATGTGTCTACTGCTGAGAAGCATCCTCTCCCCATGACATCCTGAACCGAGTGAGTGTCTGACTTCCCCTCTTTCCTTGGGACTCCCCCAGCATGTCTCCGCACATCTCCACTGGGAAGCAAGCAGGCCCCAGGGAGTGGGAGCTCCAGAGCCACCTATCCCTGACACCGCCACTTTCTAGCCTGGGTTGAGGATCTACTCTGGGCTGCCTGGCCCGCAGATCTGGGGCTATCACAGCTGGCCTCTCCCAGGGTCCGAGATGAGGTCACCAGCAGAAGGTCTCCTCCCTCCTGTTCTAGTTCTTTTCCCTTTGGGGAATCTCCTTCCTGGACCACTGCATCCTACCACTCCTAATCCTGCCTTGTCCAGCCAACAGGTTTAAATGACAGCAGGTGTGACATGTGAATTTGGGGGTCTAGCTTCCCCTTCCCTTCCCCAGACTCCCAAGTACTTGGGATCCTGTCCTTTCCAATAGCCTGCTCTGAAAGTAAGGGGCAAGCTGAAGAAAAACTCGCAAAGGCGGCAACATGAGGGAAACTGTTCACCTCCCCTGTTTGTAAGATATGGATAATAATTATGTCTATTTCATAGGTTGCTGCAAAGATTAAATGATATGATATTGATGAGAGCATCTGGATTAAGAGCAGAGCTGCTCAGGAAGTTTTCTTCTTTTGTTACTTACTCTAAAACAGTCCCTCTCTGTGGTGAATTCCAGAGGAAGGGAGACTTGGGTGGGGGGCGGTGGGCTGCAACCCTTCAGCACCTCACTCTGCAAAGCCTGATCCACCTGGACCGGCAGCCTCACCACCTGCCAGCTTGTTGGAAACACAGTCTCAGGCTCCACCCAGACCCGCTGTATCAAACTCTGCCTTTGCACATGAGGTGATTCCTGTATACCCCAGAGGTGAGAGGAGCTGCCCTTGCTGACCCCTTCCCTTTCCCCCTTCCCTCCTCATTCCCTCATTCCCTCCCTTCCTTCCTTCCAGTGTAGCCCCTGGGCTGGTCCCTCATTATGGGACTATCCACAGGAAAATTTTGAATAGAATGTTCTCTAAGCTTCTAGACAGCAATTGAACAGTTGATCATATCATATAAAGCGGGGTTTATGCTAGAAGGTGTAATGTATGTTTTATTCCATTAAATGCAATTTGGTTGCATTAAATGGACTAAAAAAATTTCAAAATATTCCAATGACAATCATTAACCCAGTGAAATGTTTTTAAAAAAAATGTACGTTGAGATTTCCAGGGCTGAGCTTGGTGGGACAGGGAGAACCAGGAATCTAAAGAGCATCCTCAGGGAGCAATGAAAATGCCAGATGCTGGGAAAAAAGAGAAGGAAGACCAAGGGATGGAGAAAGGCTAGGTGGGCCACTACAGCCCACGTTGGCCCAGGCTGGTGGAGGGAAGCTGGAGGAGGTGGCCACTGGCTCCAACAGGAAGGAGACCCGAGCTTCCGTGAGAGAGCCTTGCCTTCTAACACAAGCCCCACTTTACATGACATGATCAACTGTTGCTTTAGACGATTCCTCAAATATTGTGTAAAGGTAGAGATTCCACCCGTCCTCTCACTCTCCATCTTAACCATCTTTAACCGGACACGTGATTTCCACAGACTCGGAATCTTATCCCAAGGCTTTGGGGCTCTAAAATTTTATTTCTTAGGAAAAGATGCAAAAACTTGGTAAATCAATGGCAGAAATAAAAAGTAGCATCAATACATAGCATTCTTCAGGTTTCAAGGAGGGTAGTTACCTGAATCCTTCTTTACAGACTGTACATTTCTCAGGTTCATCTGTGCACTTTTTACAGCTCGGGTGGCATTTAAGGCAGTTTTTCTGACCTGGAGAAAAACAGCAAGATGGGGAAGAGAGGAGGGATGACATTGATGGGAATCAAATCTGGGCAAACAAATCTCAGCATTTCAAAGCGGGGCTGGCAGGCCGGCTCTTCCCCGTGTCTCTCTCCAGAACGGATCGTGTGGTAACAAAGCAGCCAGACGCACGAGAGACTGTGCATCACGGTGTTGGGTCAGATCCTCTCACCTCCCTTTTCTGGGGTAAATTAAAGTCCTCAGATGACCAAGAGGCTCAGGTGGTCCCTTTCTAAAGAAGCCATGCCCTGGTTCTGCTGATTTCAACAGGGACCAAAGCCAGTTCCTGGTTGGTCGAGTAGAGTTTCATCAGGTGAAAATCTTTAGAACCTGACCAGGTATGGGGGAGAAGTCGAGAAGCCACTGGCTCCCCTTAGTGCTTTAGCAGGGGTCTTCACTGAAGACTTGGCAGCTATGTAGGGAGACAGGAACCCACCCACGGCGAGCCATCATGCCTTCTGGGGAAATTCTGGGTCACCCCAACTCCTACCTGCATTTGCACAGGCTATTATCTAGGTCGCTCACGTTGGCACTTCATCAAACACCATCTTGCACCATTAATAAGTGGTTGAGGTGCTACAGGCCTGGGAGCCAAGGGCTGCTTGCTACACCTGTGTGTTCCTATGGGTGGGAGCGTGGCGCGGGCCCCACAGGTGGCATTGCATGCATGCTGCAAGTGCTCAGGGAGAACGTGTTAGGTGAACGAGGGTGGCTGGTCCTGGCCTTAGGATGGGGGTAGAGATGGCGCCTCCAACCCCAAGACAGGTCTGGATGGCAGTCTGAGGTAGGCGTTTGCAAAGGTTATGAAATGTGTCTTGGCATGACTTTTTGTTCTTCCTCCTAAGAGAGTCTGGTTATTTAATGGCTTTATAAGCCTTTAGAGATTTCTTGGCTCTTCTCTATAGGGGTAACAGCAATGCCACGACAGGGCAGATTGATGACCCCTCCTGCGCAGCACAGATCCAGAGAGGAGGGGTGTGGGAAGGCCATGCGCGTCAACACAGCAGCTTCTTTAAACTGTTGAGAACTGTTCCCCATCAACTTAATCCAAACTCCCTCTTTGGCTCTCCCAGGGCAAGGTGAATTACTGAAACACTGGCAAGTGGTCTGCCATCCGCCTGCCCTCCTAGGATGGGCAGATGGCAGAATACTTGATTTTGCTTCTCTGAGTTCGAGTTCCACGACTGTCATGATTAGATGTGCACCTGTGCCCTCTCTTAGCTTCGATTTTCCATCTGTAAGATGAGGACAACACTGCCCGCTTCTTAGGGGTGTGGCCACTATCTGTAAAGTGCCCCTGAAAGACTAGCAGTCCCTCAGAGCCCAATTTACATTGATCAGCAGGCTCCTCTTGGTTGTTGGAGGTCTGTAAACCTTCTGCCCACACTTAAATCCTAATTTCAGCTCAGTTGCTCTTCTGTGGAGGGGCAGTTTCAACCACCAATTCCTTAAACTTGAGCTGCATGCCTGACCCTACCCAGTGCACACGTCCTGAGTTATAGAGAAGCCGATGGCACAGTCTTTCCTGGAGGAGAAACTCCAGGACAGACAGCAGGACATCCTCTTCTATCTGCAGTCAAACTGACCTGGAGAGTGGCTGGCCCAAGTTACCTCTCACCCACTCTCAATAGCGTACTTTGACTTGAAGATGTGTGAAATTCCCTAGATTGCCAGGGTTCATTTCAGCATCACTTTGAACTGCTCCTGGCCAGTTCCATGGATGAAATGCTGTTAACTGACAGTTCCGAGCTGTGATTTCAACGTCTCTCCCTTCCTCCCTCATTACAGGTCCTAACTCAGAATAACACAGAACATAGGAAGCAGACAGCAGGAGATTTCTCCCAGTAAAAGAGATACCACCCAGAGTGGGGGAGCTGGGTCATCAGTTCTTGTGCCCACTGACATGCCACTCACTTTCATCAGCATAAAATCCTGCAGGACAAAGGGTCACACAGGTGTTCATCTCCTGGTGGTGATAGAACCCACGGCGACAGGACAGGCACTGTGTTGGGCTCCTGCCAGAGCAGGTCTCACACCCTTTGTGGCACCGGCGACAGCGTCTTGCAGCTGTGTCCCCAAAATAGCCCAAGGGGCACACGCTCACGCATTTCCTGTGGGAACAAGAGCGGGTAAGGGCCTTGCCAACTCAGCCCCAGTCCCACGCCTGCCCTACAGCACTGTCCTGCATCTGGTTCTCCAGGGTCGGCCCCAGTGGTGAAAGTCATTTTGCCTTTTGTCACAGTGACTGAAGGTAAGAGGTTCCTAAGTACACAGGTGGAGGTTTGAAGAACCTGGGTGCCCTTTCCTTTCAAAGCGGCCCCAGTGGGGAAGTCCTGAGGCTGTGTGGCGCTTCCCATAGGTACCATGATGGTGGTATTTGACTTCTGGAGCTTTGGGCTCTGGCAAAACCCTCCCTCAGGTGCCCTCGAGGATTGAGTCTCACAGGCAGTGAGTGAGGCCAACAGGGTGACTGCCTCTGCCTTGTGTGCTATAATGAGTGGGAGCTCTAGGGCAGTATGAGAGCCAAGCCGGCAACCCATTCCAGCAGGCACGGCTGCACTCCTGCCAGGGCCCTTGTGAGTGTTCTCCAGTGGCTTGTGGGTACCTCTGTGGTCCAGGCCTTGAGGGCACTCAGCAGCATCCTATCATGTTGGCTTCCAAGCCTAGCAAGTGCAGCACGTGGTAGGCGCTCAGGAAAGTTTGTGATATGAACAAATGGACAACAGAGCAGCTGTGAGACTAGCAGAGAATTTGAAAAAGTGGTGATGCAGGAGCTGGAGGAGCTCAGGGAACAGAGGCACACAGGGAATACTCAGCACAGAAGGGGGCCAGCTGGAGCCCAGGCTATTGGCCACATGCCTGGACCCCCAGATCGGACTCCTAATTGGTCCCCTCACTTGGGGCGAACTCAGTCTCACAGGCCTTCTGGGGAACTGCCAGGTAAGCTTCTGTGAAGAGCCCGCACCCAGCTATAGTCCAGAGACACAGAGAAAAGGACCAACAAGGGGCTTCAGTCTGTCGAGATCTACATTCCCCCAGCCAGCCAGGGAGTGCTGGGTCTTGAATCACATTTGTCTCTGGCCTCCACGGGGCAGCACTGCATGCTGTTTAACAATACTGAGGCCGGGCTCTCAGCCTGTAATCCCACACTTTGGGAGGCCGAGGTGAGTGGATAGCCTAAACCCGTGGATTTGAGACCCGCCTGGGCAACTTGGCGAGACCTCGTCTCTACAATAAATCAAAAAAAATTAGGCGGGCGTGGTAGCGCACGCCTGTAATTTCGGCTACTTGGAAGGCTGAGGCGGAAGGATCACCGGAGCCCAGCAGGTAGAGGCTGCAGTGGCCGGGAGCGGCCACTGCACTCCAGTCTGGGCGACAGAGTGAGACTCCAACTCAAAAAAAAAAAAAAAAAAACCAGTAGAAAAAGGATTATGATTATGAACACGGATACCAAATGTCATAGCTTCTAGTTTCTCCATAATGAACATATAGTACTTGTGTGATTAGAGCGCAAAGTGACTAGAAACTTAAAAAGTCCAAAGCAGTTAGCCTCAGTGTAGTGTCTTTTGGGGGGTGTTACATTAATTCCTAATTAGGGCATCAGGTTGCGGAGGGGATAAGGACACAACCTGACACAGCCACCTGAGCGGCGCACCACAGGTCTCCAGGCCATGCATTACCTGCTGGTCTTGACGTTCCCCAGGCTGAAGTGGACGCAGTTCAAGCACTGGTCTGCATTGGGGCCATCACAGCCTTTGTCACCACACTCCGGATGGCATACACCTTAAAGAGACAAGCATTGCCTTTCATCCAGAGAGATGCCTTCTTGATCAAATGCAGTCCCACAGGTCCCTGTGTCAGGATAGCACTGCCTTACAGGATTGGGCAAAGCTCCTAAACAGTGATGGGCCCCGCTGGGCCCAGGTGGCCAGATGGCAAGGCTGGAGCAGCTACCCCTGCGGGAATCTGACCACTGCCAGGGCTGATCCTCGCTGGGCTCCAGTGTCAGAGTCTGAATACTCTAGACAGAATGAGAGAAATGCCTGGGGTGGATACAGCACCCAGATAAGTGAGGTAGTGGGGACGATGAGCACCTGAGCGAGAGGGATGAGGGAGGGAAAGGCCGCAACTACTGCTGGGTTTATTCACTTGAGCCAGGGTCATCATGCTGGGACCTGCCAGCACTCCTGATTTCCATTGTGAAGGACAGAGCAACACAATGGGGGAGTGGATGGTGTTGGGGAAGTTGCCACCAAGCAGACGAGCCAACATGAATTAGGCAGAAAAGCAGGGAGGGAGAACTCCCTACGTGTCATGGTGGCAAAGAAGATGAGGATGGAGTTCCACGTGGCTGTTGCTGGCAGGTCTGGGGTGGGGCAGGGACAGAGCCTGATAGTATCACACTGGACTAGTGGGGGCTGCCTTACCCCTGGCCAGGGACTGCTGCTACTTTCTGTGTCGAGGGCTGGACCCCTTTCAGCTTTCCTCATGCTAGTCCTCAGTGGGGGCCACCAATGTCATCCCTCAAGTCGCCAGGGGTCTCAAATTCTAACTCTGGGGGCCTGTGTGTTGTTGAAAAAGTGACAGAGAACAATGGACTCTGCAAACCTCACCCTCCTAGGTTCTTCCGGGGTACCCCCCAGAGTCGAGCCCTCAGACTGGGGTAGTGCCCGTCTGTAGGTGTCTGCTCCCTCCTGGTCTGTAGAAGTGACATAACACACCCAAAGCCAATGCTGGGGAGAGCCTCCCCACCTATTCTCCCACCTATCCCTCCTGCACTAGGGAAATGACCCAGGAAAACCTCCCAGATTGTTCCTAGGAGACATAAGGAGAGACTAAGAGGGTATATGAAAGCTTTTGAGTTTGAGGAAGAAAAAAAAAATCTCCAAGGTGTGAGCTGTCAGAGGGCGTGGGGAGTGAGTTCAGAAGTGAAGAAGAGTTAATTCTGCAGGCTACCCGCATTCAGTGGGGACTCAGGGAAAGACAAAAGTCCTCATTCTCTGCTCCCACAATGGGACTTTGCTGAGGCGCACAAAACCTTCTTCATTCGTCCTTAGAGTCCCCAGACCTTCCCATGTTAGAACCAGTTGGCTTGGCTTCTGTTCCGAAGGTTCTCGTTGTTCAGAGTTCCCACGTTTTCATCGCGGGGCCTCGCCTGCCTCCATTCCCACCGTGAACCCCTTTCAGAATGGGGTTTATCCTGGAGAATACTCAAGACACATCTCTGGGTGGTACTGGCATCCTGAGTTCTAGGTACCACCCACTGTTCCCAAAACTCATCATTGAGGCAATACCTCCTGGGCTCCAGATTGGCTGTTTGACTGTTTTGGGGTTGGTTCTCATTTGGTTAGATTCGTTGCCCACCTCATCCTGGGCCTTCTATGGGAGTATTCTCAGGAATCCTCATGTCCCTGCGCCATTGTTCTTAACTACCAATTGAGCCCCACGCTCCATCTCAGGCCAGCCCAGTGGTGGCCTGGCTGTCACGGTGACTGAAGGATGTCCCTTGCCTTCTCCTGCCGTGCTTTCTCCCTGAGGATGAGGGAGGCAGCAGGTCTCTCCTGCTTGATAAAGTAAACAGCTTCCTCAATCTTGAGGATGGGGTGGGCCAGGGAAGTGACAGGCCAGTCTCCTCACTCTCTCCAGGCACAGACGACGGGAGCTCCAGGAGGATGGGCTTTGGTCTAGCATGTCCACGGTTCTATTCCCGGTACCCAGAATGGCGTGAGGCACAGAGCAGGTGCTCAGTACCTACTGACTGGCTGAAGGGTGAGTGTACGAATGAAAGGAGAGTAGATGGAAACAGGGAAAGTGCAGATGTCCTCATCATCTAGACAGAATGTTCTAGAATGTCACAGGAGAGGTCAGTCTTGGGGAGGGGCCTGGAGTGGTGCTTCCAGCCCTCGGTCCATGGTGAATGGACGTCACATCCCACCCCCCTCGTTGGGCCTCCCCCCTCTCTGGGAGCCCCTTGCAAGATTGGGGGCCACCCAACAGCAAGGGCTGCAGAACCTCCACTTGGTGTCAAAGTCACCCACAGGTCAGGTTAAGACAATGCCCATCCAAGGGCTGAGGATGGCTGCCTAGATAAATATCTGTAAACAAATCTCCCTAGCATGGCTCTCTTCTAGAATTGTGTTTAGAAGCCAAATCTCAAGATTCATCTCTCCCATGAAGCGTTCTTGAATTAAATCCACCTGGCTGGCCATCCTTTCCCAATCACTCCATCATGCCTAAGAATATTCTGGTACAGCTGTAACTCATTCTCTGGGTGAGCACGTTATTTGTGTTGCACTCTGTACTCATGTCTGCTTTTCCTCTTTCCTCAATTAGCGTGAAAGTTCCTCCAAGGCCATTGCCTTCCTGTGTCACTTCCCAGAACTCCCAGTGGAAGGCTCTCAATACAAGCAGAGCTCGATTCATGTGCTGGGTGGACTGGCTAACAGCTGGTCTGGCTCTACACCAACATAGGCTTATTTGAAAACTTCACCTTCAATCCTTTGTAGAACAAATCCAGGATAAAAAAACAAACAAACAAAAAAACCCCCACAACACTATCAAACAAATAAAGGCTAGAAAGCAACGTGGGCGTTCTTGACTGGCTTTGTCATTGCTGCTGAAGGAACGAGAGGACTTAGCAGCACCACTTTTATTGCTGTTCACCCCATCCAAGAAAAGTGCACTGGAACCTCACTGGAACACTACCAGGCGTGGAGAAGGATGCAAGAGTCAAGATAAGAGGTGCCAATGAGAATAACAGACCAAGCTCACGCCAAGTCTGGTCTCTTCCCTGACTGCTGTGTGATCGGAGCAAGTTTCTCAATGCTCTGCCCTTCTGTGCTCGTCTGTCAGATGAGTGCAGATATGCTGAGTCTATAACCCCACACAGTCCTGTGATCACTCCCCCGTACCTGCTGAGCTGTTCTGCAACCCCTCCTTCCAGACAATGCTGCATGGGCTCTCAGCTCCCCTTACAGTCCTGCACTGATGACACACTGTCCCGAGCCATCTCCAGCCCACCCCACTTCCTTTGTTCACCAACTGCTTCTTCCCTGAGGCCCAGGCTTCCCTCTTCCCATGACAGTTCTGTCCCAGCTTCCTGACCACTCTCCTGTTGCAACTTGAACCCCTCCCTGCCTCCTGGCCCAGCAAGCTGGCTGTCCCTACAACTCTGTCCGCCTTCGGTACCTCAGCACTGACATCTTCCTTGCACTTCTGCTCACTGCAGCTGCTGCCCTTCCTCCCTGCTGGGTGCTCCGGCCCCCAGCCTTCCTCTCAGTGGCTAATCCTGCCTGTGGCTATCCTGGGAGCCTTGCTGTCTGAGAATGCTCCCTGGACTTCAGCTATGCCCCTTGCTCACCTCCTCTATTTCCTGGTAACTGCTCTCTTGTCCACAGGGTCTGGGTGGAGCCTCCACTGGCCTGGACCATGGCCCAATGTACCATGTCCATGCCAGCTCTCTGCATTCTGGGTGCTCCATTCCACCTTCCCCTTGACTTTTCCATGCAGTCTAATGTGGCTGCTCCCTGCTCCTCCTTGCTTTCCACACCATGGCCCCTCTAGTTCTGGCCACGGTCCTGGTATCTCTCTGCTGCTCCTGGACTGCTTGTCCCACCTGGCCCCTGAGACTTCAGGAAGCCTCTATGATAGCCAGGAACGCATCCTGTTCCTGTGGAGACCCCCTCTATCCATCTAGGCTGTGCTCAGTAAAGATGGGTGATTCGGGTTGCAAAACAGTATTACGGTGTTACAGTGAGGCTCCAGTGTGCAGGGCTGAAGTCAGAGCAGATTTTAAGGAAAAAAATCAGCCCTTTATTAATAATTACTGAATCTTGCCACAGTTTATAAATCATAGGGGAAGCACAGCAGATTAGTCCATACATAATTCAATGCTGTTTTAAAGGAATGGCAGAAGAAATTTAAAATGGAATCGACCATAATTTATGCTTGATATGTATTGGTGGAATTCTCCATTTTGTTATTCTTCCCCAGAAGATATTAGATAACTCAAAGCATCAATTTCTTATTTATCAAGTAGCGCACCCTATAGTATTTAGCAAAGGAACATATGCCCAACCAGAAACACACCTTTTTGCACAAATTGCTGTAGGATGGGTCAGAGGGTGAGAAACAGTTTTTGACGGAACGTGCCAAAAAAAGCCATGCCCAGCTCAGTGGCTGGAGGTGTCTGAAGTCCCCTCTGGACTGTTGTGGCTCTCAGCTGCCTTGTGGACTCAGCCGGTGGCCAAGAGCCAGGGGCCACCTTGGCAAAGGGAAGGTTGGAGAAAAAGAATTTGTATAAGGTCTCCTTACATGCTGTGGGATTTTTAAGACGTTATTGTGCAGGATCAGTATCTACTGATGTCATCTCTTGAGGCAGTCTCCTCGGTCTTTAATTTTGAACACCAGGTTGGTTAGGATCTCTGCCTTAACTCCTCTCCTGGCTATGCTCACCAAGCCCAACCTTCCTGGGCCCTTGCGAGGAACCTTGTCCTTCCCACATCCTGGCCACAGGGACTGGAAGTGGATGGACTTGGAAGAGTCAGGAGGCTGGGCCTTGAGATGGGGCCCTTGGAGGAAAAGGGGTGCTCCTGTAGGCAGCTAATTTACCAGGGGGCCAGCCCCAGTTCCGGTTGGGCATATAGGACCTTGCTTTCCCAGCCTGCAAAGGTTGGAGCATACTTACTGGTTTGAAGCATACTTACTGGTCTGTAAAATATTAGGAGAGCCTTGGGTGGAAGGAGCTGTGTGAGTGCAAATTACCATCATTATTACAACTTCCAGGCAAGAAAGACACACAACCACATCCCCGTCTTCTGCCAAGAACAGCCCCGCGTTTTAAGCACGGCTGTGGAAACTCAGAGCTTGAGGAATCTGGAGTCTGCTCCTGCTTTGGGCTCCTTACCTGTGTAATCTTCTTCGTCCTCAGGAACCTCGACCTGTGAAGGTGACAGAGCAGCCTTGGGTGGCTCCAGCTCTGGGGCCGAGAGCTCCAGCATCCGAGAGCGGGACTGATGGGAACTGAAGGTGTGGTAAGGGTGCTCCGCCGTGCCATACAGAATGAGGGTCCATTCTTTCAGCTTCCCTGGAAGGCACCAAGCCCACAGAGTCACCTGCCTGTGCAAAGGCCTCTGTCACTCAAGGAAATAAGTGGCAGGTGCTGCCTGGCTGCCTCCCCACAGCTGGCTCTGGTCGCTGCCTTCACTTCAAGGTTACCTGCTGACCAGGTGCGCCCCTACTGTCCAGGCCACATGTCGCATCTCATTCCTGCAAGCCGATGCTCCTCTACACTTCTGTGGTGCTCTCTACACTTCCTGTCCCTGCTGGGATAGGGGTCAGCCCGAGTTGGACTCTCCACTGTCTTGGAAACTGTCCCCTGCCCCCAGTCTCACTGCAGCTTCCCTCGGCCCTGCCTCCCTCATGACTGGCAACAGCCACCTTCCCTTCTAGGGATATCCAGTGGGTAGATCTGATGCCAGGCCTTGCCATGAGTCTTGTCCCACAGCCTCCAAATGTGGTAACTGGGTGGCACCCAGAAGCCTTGCTATTTGAATCCTTTACCCTAGATCACGAGAAGACTCAGTCTTGGGCTCTCTCCTCAGTAGGTAGCCCACGGTTGACAGGGAAGTTCCGGGGGTGACAGTGTTGGTATGAGCCCAAATGTCTACAGGGGCTGGTGTAGGGAGGTCATGTCGCAAGCAGGGGGATGAATGGACAGATGCCAGGCTCCATGGGGTACATAGGAGACAGGCAAGGGCTGAAGGGAGAGGACTGGGCTGACGGGGAAGCACCCAGCTGAGATGGGGGCAGCAGAGACCCCACTTCACTGAGTGCCTCCATATGAGAATGACAGCTCACGTGGCAAGGTGTTCTCAGGTGTTAAGAAAAGTGGGAAACCTGGTCTGTGTTTCCACATGAATTCTTAATGTTATAAAACACATTATACTAGCCTGGCAACACAGTGTAGTGTCTTTGCAAAAAATTCAAAAAAGTAGTTGTGCGTGGTGGTGTGTGCCTATAGTTCCAGCTACTTGGGAGGCTGAGGCAGGAGGAGCACCTAAGCCCAGGTGGTTGAGGCTGTGGTGAGTTGTGATTGTACCACTGTACTCCAATCTGGGTGACAGGGTGAGACTCTAACTCAAACACACACACACACACACACACACACACACAAATTATAGATGGTCTCTGGGTCATGATGGTTCCAAATACATTTCTGACTTCATGATGATGTGAAGGCAACATGCATTCAGAATGTTCCTCAGCCGGGCTCGGTGGCTCAGCCTGTAATCCCAGCGCTTTGGGAGGCTGAGGTGAGTGGACTGCCTGTTCGAGACCCGCCTGGGCAACTTGGCGAGACCTCATCTCTACAATAAATCAAAAACTAGCCGGGCATGGTAGCGCGCCTGTAGTTCCAGCTACTTGGAAGGCTGAGGCGGAAAGATCGCAGGAGCCCAGCAGGTTGAGGCTGCGGTGGCCAGGAGCGGCCACTGCACGCCAGTCTGGGTGACGGAGTGAGACTCAAAAAAAAAAAATAATAATAATAATAATAATGCTCCTCAATTTACGTGCATTTAGAATGTTCGTCCACTTACAATGGGGTCACATCCAGATAAACCCAGCATAAGCTGAAAATATCACCAAAATAAGTCAACTTATCATATTTTCAACTTATGCTGAGTTTATCTGGATGTGGCCCCATTGTAAGCTGAGGAGCATCCACACAGGTAAGTGCCATGTGTTTTGCGGGCTCAGTTGCCGGGCCACAGGTCTAGGCTTTTTCTCTTACTAGAGAATCCCCAGCACTCAGAGTGACCCTGTTTAGAAGGTCATTTTCTGTTACAGAAGAGGGGACCAGAGTCCACTGTGACCTGCCCAAGGAAACACCGTGCATGCTGGGACTCCCTGTGGCCCAGCCTCTCTCAGTGCTTATCTATAACTGAATTAGCCCAACAAGAAACACCCGCATCCCCACTGCAAACCTCCTCCAAACCATCTGCAAGATTTCACTGGAACAACCTGCAGGGCTGAGAGTTAGGAGCTCCAACACACAAGCAGCAGGGAGGGGGTGGGGGGCCCATGGGGCCCTTCCCATGCCCCAAGAGGAGACCCTCTCTTTCCCAATAGGTGTGATTTTGAGACCTGACCTAAGGTTAAGGTTTAGACAATGGAAATTTTAGATACATTTATCTTCTTTTTCTTGTAGGTAAACGTTCTTCTCAACTCTCTACCAAGGGAGTCACTGTGGTTTCTCTGCCTTCAGAAGACATACAAATATTCTATATCCATGGCATCGAGTATGTGGCATAAATTTGAAGTGTGATTCTTTTTTAAAGTTATTTTTTCCTTAGTTATAAAAGAAGAAAAATTATTAAATACTAAAATGTATAAAGAAGAAAATAAGGATCACCTATAACTCTTTTGGCATATTTTCTCCTGGGCTATTTTTTATGCGTGTGTATTTTTTTACATAGTTGAAATCACACAGTATAGTTTTTCTTCTCTCCCCCTTTCGCATGATATCATATTAATCACATTCAGAGGCTATCTTATGAATTTTCTTGTTCATTGTTTTCTCTCCCTTCATCAGCCTAAAGACATCACTTGAGCAGGGAACATGTCTCTCTTATTTGATACATTAGCTTCAGTGTATAACAAGTGTATAGCATGGAATAGGTGCTCAATAAATATTTGATAAACTAATGAGTTAATATCTTAAAACATAATTTTTAGGTGGGGGAGTGGGCATGATGGCTAATGCCTATAATCCCAACACTTTGGGAGACTGAGGCAGGTGGGTCACTTGAGCCCAGGAGTTTCAGACCAGCCTTGGAAACATAGCAAAACATCATGTCTACAAAAATCAAAAAATTAGCCAGGCATGGAGGTGCATGCCTGTAACCCCAGCTTCTTGAAATGCTGAGGTGGAAAGATTGCCTGAGCCCAGGAGGTTGAGACTGCCATGAGTCATGACAGTTGTGATCAAGCCACTGCACTCCAACCTGGGCAACAGAGTGAGACCCTGACTCAAAAAAATTAATAGTAATAGTAAATAAAACATAATTTTTTGACAGCAAAATATTTTACCCCATGATCGTAACCACTGATTTTACCAATCTCAGATGACAGGTTTTGACAGAACATTTATTCCAGTCCCCCTTTGTAAAAAAAATCTGCCAAAAGTATCATTTAATGCAAGCACGACTACTTTCTCCTGTTAGAACCAGTGGGTCAGAGGATAAGACATTGTAAGACTTTTAACACATAATACCAAAAGACATCACCATAGTGGTAGGGGTCCCATGAGACTTGATTTGAAAATAGTCAGGTGAGTGATCCCAGGCCACCTGGACAAATCAATTCTCTCATAAGAATGACACGCCTGTAATCCCAGCACTTTGGAAGGCCAAGGTAGGAGGATCGCTTGAGCTTAGGAGTTCAAGACCAGCCTGGGCAACATAGTGAGACCTCATCGCTACAAAAAAATAAAAAAATTAAGCCAGGTGTGGTGGCACAAGACTGTAGTCCCAGCTACTTGGGAGGCTGAGGTGGGAAGGATCCCTTGACCCTAGGAGTTCAAGGCAGCAGTGAGCCATGATCATGCCACTGCACTCCAGCCTGGATGACAGAGTGAGACCCTGACTTAAAAAAAAAAAAAAGAGAAAGAATGACACTCTGTATACAGTTCCTTCCCCAGACCCCAGCTGAACTGAGGCAGAAGACCCAGACACCAGTGACTTAGCATGACAGCCTAAGGCAGAGACACACAGGAAGGGGCAGCTGCAAGGCTCCAGTCTTCAGAGGGTATCCTGTTGCTCTTGATAAGTCAACACTACCCACAGCACCAGCATGTGTGCCAGGACAGACGCCCTAGGACCAGTCCCTCCACACTCAGTCACACCCCAGAGGCCACACTCTCTTCAGGAAAAGCACATGGATGTACAAGAACCAAGAGGAGCAGGCAGACAGCATCCAGGGTACCCAAAGGCAAGGCCAGTCCACACTTAACAGAAGTGCCACCTAGAGGCAGTAGGACTTTAGAGGGCTGACCCTTAATACTTAACAAGACAAAGCACTTAACAAGAATGTATTATTTACTGTTCAAGATACTTGGCAAGCCTGTTCATGTTTTCTGTTGTAAAAGTCCAACTAGTACCCTGAATTCTTTTGTTTCTGGGGGAGGAGGAAGTCCTTAAAAGATGCCCAAATCCTAATTTGGCTTTTCTGCCATCAGATTCCTGAGCCGGTAGAAGAAAACATCACAAATCCACCTGCTTAAATATTTGGGGCTGGCGCTGCCAGCAGGCTGCCTCCAGATGTCAACAGCGAAGGCCGGGTGATTGCCATTGTAAGAGGCAGAGGATAATCCGAGGCTAACGCCGTCAGAGGCTGCCAATCAACGGCTTTATCATCATTCACTATCTTCAATGCAGCATTTCCCCTCAACGAATTAAATTCATAATGAACAAACAGGATTATTCCTATTATGCAAAGAAAGAGCCAGCATTAAGGGAAGACTAAGGCTGAATTTGCCAATAGGAAAGCACCAGCAGTAATAAAGCTTTTCTGTGCCTGACATTTTGAGTTAAGTATTAAAAATCCTTGAGAGGGGAATTTACAATGGGAGGCAGGGGGGGTAGGGCTGGGGGAAAGTTCTATTACATTAAGGACTCTGGGCTTATGCTTTTGGATTCCTGGGTTTTCTTGCCCATAAGAGAAGTTATTAACAATAGAGAGTTTATTAATTCTTCCTCTGCATCCTCATACTTAAAATATGCAGGAAGGAATTCTTTAGTTGAAACACAGTAAAAAAAAAAGGGGGCCTAGAAAATTAAGTGAATGCATTTCATCCTAACATGTCAGTGGAAGTTTTTTGTCTTTTGCAGTCCAGTGAACCAGTCACCTGAAGGTTAAGGTCAAGTTACAAAGTTTAACACAGAGGTTTGGGTGGAAGGAACAAAACGGGCTCACTTCCATCCATTTATAAAAATACACAAGAACACTTTTAAGGGGTGAATTTTATGGTGTGTGAATTATATCTCAATAAAGCTAATATTAGAAATACTGTGTAGGGGTCGAGCATGGTGGCTCATGCTGTAATCCCAGCACTTTGGGAGGCCAAGGCGGGAGGACTGCTTGAGTCCGTTGAGTTCAAGGCTACAAGGCTACAATTTTTGCACCACTGAACTGAAGCCTGAGCAACAGAGCAAGACCCTGTCTCTAAAAAAGAAATACTGGGATGAATATATTACATACACACATACACACAGAAATATCAACTTTAACTCAACAAATTTAACAAATAATTCTTTTTTTTTGAGTTGGAATCTCACTCTGTTGCCCAGACTGAAGTGCAGTGGCACACCCCCAGCCACCGCAGCCTGGACCTGCTGGGCTCTGGAGATCCTTCTGTCTCAGCCTTCCAAGTAGCTGGAATTACAGGCGTGTGCTACCATGCTAGGCTAATTTTTTATTTATTGTAGAGACGAGGGCTCACCAAGTTGCTCGGGTGGGTCTCGAACTTGTGGGCTCAGGCAATCCACTCGCCTCAGCCTCCTAAAGTGCTGGGATTACAGGCTGGGCCACCAAGCCGGGCCAACAAATTATTAATAATGCAATTTAAGTACATGTTATGGCAAGTAAGGGGGAGGAAGATCAAGAGAATTTGGGAAATAACTAGAAAGGGAGATAAAGAAAAGTACACATATGTGTGTGCTTCCCATATGTACATGCATGCACATATGCAAACACAACATGCACAAATGTGTGAACACATGCAGACAACATGCACACATGTGCACACACATACACCTGCGCGTACACACATGAGCACACATACATACACACATTTGAACCCTCAGAGCCAGGTGTAAGGAAAGGGAGATGAAAGAATATTCTCTGTGCTCTTGTGACCATAAAAACTCTGAAAGATGGTATGTTAAGTGCCAGGAAAAGGATGTAAGAATCTTAAACAAATATATATTCAGTAGCGAATGATCACTTGTATGTACAATGCAAACACAGCACTTTGTTAAATGGCACCTGTAAGATTAGCCAGGGAACCCTGGAATACTATCTTTTAAGACTTTTCAGTTTTTCCAAAGTAATAAATTAATCATTTGAAAAGTCAAGTAACAAAAAAAATCCTCCCTTTAATAAATCTCTCTTTGTTAATTCAAAAAAGAAAAGAAAAGAAAAGAAAAGTCAAATAATACCACAAGGTTTATAACAAAGATGGCAGCCCTTGGCTTCCCTCCTCTCGACCTACCAGAGTCCCCATAACCCCCGAGCCACTAGTTAACACTTAGAGCTGGTTTTTTTGGCATTTTCCCCTACATCAGTAAATAGAAATACTCATTTGCTATGCCCTCGTTTCTTGATTTTAGGCAGCGTCCGATGATGTCTCCCTAGGAAGCTGAAGATTCAGTTCTCCTATACCATCCAGCCCACACTCATGCCCCCTGCATCCCCTTCCCAATATTCCTCTCACATGAGTTCTTACTGGGCCAATATTTATGGTCTTCCCCTCTCCATCATTTCATTTTCTGGGAGATTTCTTAAGTTTATCTCCTAACTTATCTATTGAATTTCTAATTTTTGCCCCATATTTAAAATTTTTAAGACATTTATCTGGCTCTCTCAATGTTCTTTTTAAAAATGCAGCATCCTGTTCCTGTCTCATAGACAAAATATTTTCTCTTATCTTCCCAGTGGACCTCAACTGTAGTTTTTTGATGTTTTCTTTTGCTGCCTGAATTGCTCCTTTTGCCCCAAGTGTATTCTCCATAAGAGACTGTTTCTGCTACGATGCTGGATAATTTCCTCAGATGTTTGGAGATTCTGGGGTATCTTTTTACATTTAGGTACCCCAGTGAGGTACTAAAAAGCTGACTGGAAGTTCTATGTCTGTTCCTGGAATATGGAAATGTACTTTTTGTTTGTTTATTCATCTTGTATACTGCAAACTTGATAGCTTGTAAACAATACGAGACAGGAAATGTTATTGCACATAGTAGATCAGGTGCCTCAGATATAAATAACATTTACATGGCAAATGTAAACACTTCCCATCAGCAACTGAAGTCAGAAGAAAAATGTAATCTAAAATTCTGAAATAAAAAAATACTCCCAACCCAAAACTCTATATCCAGTGAAAATCCCCCTCAAAAGCGGGTTGAAATAAAGACATTTTCAAATAAATCACAGCTGAGCAAATTCATTGCCGGCAAACCAGCAGGATAAGAAATGGTCAAGGAGAGTGGGCACGGTGGCTCACACCTGTAATCCCAGCACTCTGGGAGGCCAAGGAGAGAGGACTGCCCGAGTCCAGGAGTTCGAACCAGCCTGGGCAACATAGCAAGACCTCATCTCTACAAAAAAACAAAAAAGAAAGAAAGGAAAGAAAATAGGCAGACGTGGTGGTATGCGTCTGTAGTCCCAGCTACTCAGGAGGCTGAGGTGGAAGACTCACCTGAGCCCAGAAATTTGAGGATGTGGTGAGCCATGATCTTGGCATTGCACTCCAGCTTGGGTGACAGAGTAAGACCCCAATTAAAAAAAAAAAAGAAAGAAAGGGTAAAGGAAGCTTTTCAGGCTAAGGGAAAATGATATTGAATGAAAACTCAGATCTACAGGAAAGAATAAAGAGCACCAGAAACACTAAATCTGTAGGTAAACACACAGAAGCGTAAGCTTTTTTCCTAATTACTTTAAAAGACAAGACTGCTTAAAGGAAAAAAAAAAAATCACGGATAAGAAGGAGTTCAAAAAATATACAGAAGTAAAACATATGACATCACTACAACCCAAATGAGGAAGTGGGGATATGGAATTCCAGTTTAGGTTTTTATATTTGTGAAGTGTGAAGCCATCCAATATTAATTCTAAGTAAACTGTAATAAATTGAGGATGCATATTGTAATCTCTAGAGCAACCAATAGAGGAAGTAAAATGGAATATTAAAAAATACTTGATTAATCCAAAAAAAAAGGTAGGAGAAGAGGAATGGAGCATATTACCTTTTTAATACTGCAAGATTTAGTTTGTTGATATTGGATTTAAAATTCTTAGATTTAGGTTCTTGATGAGATTGGCTGAAAATTCTTTATTCTTACAATGTGCTGTTGGGATTTGGTATTAAGGATATACTGGCTTCATTAAATTAGTTGGGGACTTTTCCCTCTTTTTCTACTATCTAGACGAGTTTATGGAACATTGACATTATTTCTTTCGTTTAAGTGTTTAGCAGAATTGGTCAGTGCATCTATTCGGCCTTGAGTTTCCTTTTAAATTACAGAATCCATTTCTTTAATATGACAATTTTAGTTTTTATTTCAACTTGTATCGACTTTGCTAAGTTGTATTTTTTTGAATTTGTTCGTTTCACTTACAATTTTATTTTTTGTCATAAATTTGCTTATAATGTTCTCATAATAATTTTAATGTATACAGGATCTATAATAATGTTCCTCTTTTGTTCTTGAAATTACGTAGTCTCAGGTTTTTTCCCTGGATTGGTCTTCCTAGAGGTTTATCAACTTTATTAATTTCTTCAAGGAACCAACTTAGGCTCTGTTGATTTTCCCTACATTATGTTGGTTTTCCATTTGATTAACTTCTGCTATTAAAAAATTCCTTCTTTCTGTATTCTTCAAGTTTATGTTGTATATATATATAATGTATATAATATATATATAATTTTTTTTAGGAATGGGGTCTTGCTATATTGCCCAGGCTGGTCTCGAACTTCTGGGCTCAAGCAATCCTCCTGCCTTGGTCTCCCAAAACGCTGGGACTACAGATGTGAACCATTGCAACCAGTCTCTAACATCTTAAGTTGGATGCTTGGCATATTAATTTTTAGATTTTTCTCTTTTATAATATATACAGTTAGAGTCAAACAGTTCTTTCATACCACTACTTTAGTGGCATTCTCCTTATTTGAATATGCAATATTTTCATTATCATTCCATTTAAATCTTTTCTAATATAAATTATAATATTTTTTCCTTTAACACGATTACTTGGAGGTGTTTTCCAATTTTTAAATGTATGGGTGCTTTCTAGTTATCGTTTGGTTTTCATTCCTGGCTTAAGTGTAATGTCAGAGAACAGGGCTCATATGCCACTAATTCTTGGGAATACACTGAAGTATGTTAGATGGTCTACTACATGGCCAATTTTCATAAATCTTCCATTTGTGCTTGAAAAGTCAGTGCATTCTTCTGTTGTTGGGGACAGTGTTCCAATATGTCTATTTGACCTCAATTGTCAATTGTGACATTTGAATGTTCTATTCTTATGGATTTTTGCTGTCTTACGTATCAAATATATTTGAGATATGCCAAATTTCCTCCCTTATGTGTGTTTGTCATTTTCACTTTGTAGTTTTAACATGTTTTTGTTTTATATATTTTAAGGCTGTGTTATACATTGCATACCAGGTAGAACTTTTAGAATTGAATCAGACCTTTTATCAATATGTATAGACTCTCTACATACTGATACACACAGAGAACTACATACAAAGCTCTAAGAAAGTAGGAATGCTTTTTTTTTTTGAGTTGGAGTCTCACTCTGCTGCCCAGGCTGGAGTGCAGTAGCACACTCACAGCTACCCCAGCGTCAACCTGCCGGGCTGTGGTGAGCCTTCCACCTCAGTCTTCCAAGTAGCTGGACTACAGGTGCCTGCTACCATGCCTGGTTCGTTTTTTATTTATTGTAGAGACGAGGTCTCGCCAAGTTGCTTGGGCTGGTCTGGAACCCACGGACTCCTGCAATCCATTCGCCTTGGCCTCCCAGAGTACTGGGTTTACAGGCTGAGCCACCAAGCCCAGCCTAAGAATGCTTTTAGTCATAACATTTCTATTTGTCTGATGTT
The DNA here is from genome assembly GCA_963574415.1 of Tarsius wallacei. Lineage (NCBI taxonomy): Eukaryota > Metazoa > Chordata > Mammalia > Primates > Tarsiidae > Tarsius > Tarsius wallacei. Next base: position 25,129 of record CAUYQG010023352.1, on the reverse strand, counting down.
AATATAACTACGCTAGCTGTCTCTTGGTTATTATTTGCCTTGTATATCTTTTCTCGCCTACCTTATTTTTAATTTTTCTGTTTTAGGTAGCTTCCTTGTGTACAGTTATAAAAGTCAGTTCCAGCAGAAGCAGACAGCATAATTAAACTAGAATGAAACAAGAAGGCTTTAATAAAAAGACTATTTGCAAAGGTGTGGGCAGAGGGTAACCAAGCTGCACAGGATGGTGCAGGTCCCTGGGGCTATTGCTCCCCATGCCAGGGGAAGGTGAACTATGACCTTGAGGGAAGCTGGCTGCTAAAAGACTAGAGGAATAAGTAGCTCCTAAGTAAATATCTCCTTCCTCCTGCCAGAGTTTCTCCCTGGTTGAACTCAATCATATGCCATAGACAAGGGAGTCTGTGAGGTGGAGAAGAGCAGGGAATGGATCTGGTGGGTCAAAGAGATAGGCCCGGCATTACAGCAAATACATTTTTTAAAAACCATCCAACATGGCAATCTTTGTCTTTCAAGAGGAGTTATGGCTGGGCATGGTGGCTCATGCCTGTAATCCCAGCACTTAGGGAGGCAGAGGCAGGGAGGTCGCTTGAGCCCAGAGGTTTCAGACCAGTCCGGGCAACAGCAAGAATCTATCTCTAGAAAAAAATACAAAAATTAACTGGGTATTGTGGTGTGCTCCCGTAGTCTTAGTTACTAGGGAGGCTGATGCAGGAGGATCACAGAAGCCTAGGGGTTAGAGGCTGCAGTGAGCTGTGATGGTGCCACTCCAGCCTTGGTGACAGAGACCCTGACTTAAGAAACAAACAACAACAACAACAACAACAAAATCAAAGAAGGAGTAATGAGTCTATCTTCCTTTGTTGAAACTGCTGATATTGTTGGACTTATTTTTCACCCCTTGTTTCGTGTGTTTCAGTTGCGTAGATTTTTCTTTCCCTGGTGCCTCTGAGATCCTCTGAGTGTTACAAGGTCTGCTAAGAGACTCTCCCTCCTAGGTAGGCATCACACATTCAGTAAATACCCTAATGCAAAAGCTGGCATCATTATTTCATTCGCTTCTCTGGCTGTCAACATTTGACCAACATTTAAAATTATTTTCTGTGGGGGCAGATTTCAAGACACTTGGTCTTCTGTGTGGTTGGAAACAGAAGTCCATGACATCTTTTAACATTTCAATTCTTTCTTTGTTTTGGAATAATTCAGAAAAAAAAACTTAGATTACCTTATACAAAAAAAGGCCAAACAGATTATGAAGAAAATAAAATCATAACCTGGGATTTTTAAAAAAGGAAATAATTATTAAAACTCTAAAGGAGAAATTTAAGATCATTTTAAAAAAATCAAAAGTCAAACAGCAGGCCAGAAAAAATATTTATAGAAACTGTATCACATAAAGCCATCCTGGGCACTATAGTGAGACACTGTCTCTACAAAAGTAAAATAAAATAGTTATCCGGGCATGGTGGCATGCACCTATAGTCCCAGCTAATTGGGAGGCTCAGACGGAGGATCGCCTGAGCCTAGGAGGCCGAGGCTGCGGTAAACCCTGATCATGCTACTGCATTTCAGCCTAGGTGACAGAGTGAGACCCCAATTCAAAAAAAAAAAAGAAAGAAAGAAAGAAAAGAAACTATGACACATAAAGGATTATTATATTTATATTTTACATGGAACACTTACTTATCAGCTTGATAAGAACACTGAGACCTCTTAAGACAAACAGAAAGGGCAATTTTCAAAAGAAAGAACACACTTATTAGTACACGAGCATTTGGATACCTGTTCCCTCTTCATTAGTGATGAGCACAATGCAGATTAAGGAAAGCTATCATCTGTAAGTGTGCCCACCCACTCCTGGCAAGAGTGGAAATCACCTCAACTATTTTGAAAAGCAACTTGGCGATACGTCCCGAAAGCAGGTATATTTGTGATTTCCATCTCTTATTTGTCTCAGTAATTTCATGTCTGGTGAACGATCCCAAGTACATAATTTTAAATTTCAGAGAAAGTTTTCTGTACTAAGCTGTCCACTTATAATAGCAAAACATGGAAAACAACCTACATGTCCAACAATAGAGGAATGCTTAAATAAATTATGATCCTTCTACTTGGTGAATTATTATAAAATTCTACAAAATGCTTCTTACAAAGGATACATAATGACACTGAAACATGCTTGCTGTGCAAGTAACAAAAAGAAATACCAATGTATAGAGGCAGCACGGTTAGAACTCTGGAAAACGTTGGGGGAAAAAAGACCAAATAGAAATACCTGTAGAGACATATTTTTTAATATATCATATTTCTGGAAATAAGTTAGCAAGTCAGATGTTCAACACCTAAATGCACTCATGTATTCTGGGGCAGATCTGAACGGTGCCGGTGGCAGAAACGTCGAGGTGCACCTCATCCTAAAACTGAGGATGATCCTGGGATCAGGTTTCAGGAGAGCTCTTCCTCCTCCTCACTCCATTTGTCATTTTCATTTCCTCAACATTTGGTATTTTATTTGTGAAAATTAAATATGAAGGGAGACAAACTTCATCTTGTTGTTACGCTTGCTCTCAGGAGATAGAGAACTGACTAAACGACCGTGATTCATAAACACGCACAGCGGCAGGTGCTTGTACTCCTCACGACGTAAGTTAGGTGATATTCTTTCTCTTTTCTTGAAACTAGTAGAGTTTGGGGAAAGGGGCCACTGTAACAGCCCCATGGAAGAGAAGGAGGCAAAGAGACCGACTGCAATATTAATGCAAATGGGGTTAAAAATGGAACTTTTTGACAACTGCGTCTATGGTGACTGTTTGGAGACTGTGCCAAGTTCTTCAGTTCTGTTTCCAAGGAAGTGGGAGTGATACTCTATAATCGCACTTTCCAGAAATGAGAGTTTAGTGACAAACTTGAAAGCCGGCACAGAAGGCATGTGCTTTAAATCTGTCTTCCTTTCTAGCATCGAGCACAAGATAGATTGAGCCATCGAATGCAGATTGCAGAATTTCAACTCTTATCTTGGAAATGAAGATTAGCTTGAAACAGATGCCAATAAAACAGATCAAGAAAGCTAGCAGTAAAATGAGAATAGTTATGCTTGTAGGAAAAAAGACACGTATAAAAGAGCCACTGGAAGGAAATCAAGAATCTGTGGCAATTTTATGATGGAAAGGGAAAAAACAGTCACACAGGAGAGACTAATTTCTTCCTCTTTTAACCAATTATTAAACATTTTACTGAGTATGCACAGCTGAAAACAGTTGATTAAAATTATATGAGCTCTTGATTTAAACAAGGCTCAAGCTTGCGTGCACTTTCATTCGTTCAATCATTCAACAACTACTTGTTAATCTTGTTCTAAGCACTGAGCCCTAGGGGGAGAGAGCTGAGACTCAGCCCTGGATTTGCAAAGGCAACCCCAGTTCTTAAGTGATCAGTTCTAAACACAGTGTCTCTTGTCATCCATCCCTCTGTAATATTTCATAGAGATAACAAAAGCTCTTGTCCAGTCTGCCACCCGAACATGTGTTTTAGCCCAGGTTTCCTAGAAAACAAGGGTCTGAAGCAAAGCTCATGAGCTGAGGCTTTATTGGGAGGTACAACTCCAGGGTCACAAGAGTGGGGGGCAGGGAGAGGAAGGAAATGGGGGAGACGAACAGAAGATGCTGTGCTCCAAGCTGCCTGCAGCTTCACAACACAGGTTGGCTGCTTGGCCAGGGGCATCTTGCAAACAGGCTTGTGGGACCAACGTGACTTAGACTGTCAGGAAGGGTGTAAGCTGCATCTCCTGCCTCCCACTGGGCAAAACTTCTGGATTATGTCACCTGCCCCCTCTAGATGCTGGGGAGGCCAGATGCCAAGCCTTTTCCGGAAGTGGAAAGAAAAGCCACAGCCTCACCAGGGCCTGCTGGGTCTGACCTGACTCCCGGTGCCTCTGTAGCTCCTGCTGGGGTAGGAACAACCGTGGTCATGCCAAAGTCCAGCCTTCATCTCAGGGGTGGCTGGGGGAGCCGAGGAGGGTTGAGCAGACCTCTCCACAGGGCAAGAGGCAAGGTGTGAGGACTGAGTCAATCCAGGAAGACACATAACAGGGCCAGTGTGACATTTATGGAGTAAAATGTAATCAAAACACATGCTTCAAGGTACAAAGCATGAACTATCATAAGTAATGTTTGAAAAGAACCTACTTCCCTGGGCTTTCTTTAGTGTTTCCTTCAAGTGAGCAAAGCACCTTTGTGAGGCAGTATATAAAACAGTACAAGGCAAAACTGCAGAATTTGGTATGTAACTGATACGTGTAATTGGATCCAGGGAAGCTTAATACCAAGAAATATTTATTGGTGCCTTTGATGTTACCAGTACGACGAACAAAAATAGATCATACACCTGAAAACTTTAAGATTCCTCATACAGGATTTGTTCATATAAAACCTTCCTACACTTGAACCTCCTCCAGACCCAGTGAGGTGGATCCTATTATTCCCACCACGTAAGTGCAGAAATGGAGACTGAGAGAGGTTCCATGACCAGGCCAGCAAAGTGGCCAGTTGAACTCAGACCACAGCTTCCAGATGCTCTGCTCTGGCTTCACCCAAAACACCAACTAACATCCGAATTCATACAGTGACTCCAGTGTCCGCAGCAGGCCGTTCTCCTCCCACCACCCTCCTACAGCCCTTAGTCAAATCTACTGCAACAGGGCCAGGTTGATCTTCTTCACTTACCTGTGCCCCTATAGTTTGCTCAGCCAGTTTTGGCAAAAGCACTGCAGTTCTGACTGGATCTCTTTGATTATGCCCCAGTTTCCACTTTCAGGTTTGTGGGAAGGAAAGCACCAGAGATGGGATTCCAAGGAAGTGAGCAGGTGGAGTCAGGTGCACTGGGCTGAGCTCCAAAGAAAGCCAAGCCGTGTGGGAACTTCTGAAAAGGCTCTGACCCCGGAAACGTGCCCACATGCATACGAAAGCCCCAAGAAGCCAATGCAATTCTTGACTTATTATTTCTATCCAGTAGATTCTAAACAAAGTTTTTGGTTAGCAAATTTTTGTTTGCTTTGCTTGAAAAAAGAATGCTGCTTTGAAGACGAGAGTAAGAATAGAAATGTGCCCACTGAGTTCAAGAGTTGAAAGAGCTTTCTGTTTGGGCCAGTTAGCTGGATGGCAACCGAGCTTGCCTTCAGCATGGCAACTCTGGATTCTGCTGTTTCCAAATTCCTGGGTTCTCCAGAGGTCACAGCCGGTTTGATCGTCCTCAAAGGCACTGAGGCATGTCTCTACCAGGTACTCTGGGCTGGAACTTTCCCAGAGGGCAAATGGACCAGTTCCTAAAGGTTGTGGTAAAACCTACATTTGCAGCAGCAGGTGGAAAGATGGGAGAAAAGGAACCTGAACTTCCATGACAACCTACTACAGGTTGCACCAGACATGTTTACGCCCACTGGGTGCTCACAACATGCTTATGAGGGAGTTACTATTTACAAGGTCTCCCAGCCAGTAATTGGTAGAGCCTTTCTGCCTCTACATTCATGTCTAGTCCACCAAATCACACTGTGGTCCCAAGTACAGATGGCCACACACATTCTGGTATTTGCAATCCCTGGAATTTTTTCTTGTTGGCTTTCTATCATGATATTTACCTGTGTTTTAATTTATATTTTATTTGATTACTACAAAAGTTAATTATCTTTTGTTTACTGGCTATTTGTATTTTTTCTTTATGAATTAATTGCTTTTCAGGCTTTTTACCTATTTTTCTAATGAGGCACTTTAAGTCTTTCTTAGTGATTTGTAAGCACTCTTTTACACATTAAGGCTATAACACAGTATAATACTCTGTGTGTAGTCATCTAACCTTGGGGGTTGAGATATTAGAGAAAATGAAAATGTGCACCTGTATATTTGAATTTTTATTCCAAATGTTTTCATTTCCCCCAATAGAAAACTAACTTTTTAAAGCATATTGAGAATTCAAGTGATGACTATTTACTACTCATTAGCAAGATTTAGTCAGGAAAATAGTTTGGTTTATTAAACAAGCAGTTAAACCAATGGCAATTGGACCTTCAGTTCTCCAAGTGGGCCCTGGAAAGAAGGAAATGAATGAAAAAAGAGCCCCTGATTGCGATGTATAGTTCTGGGGGAGGGACCAAGGCTCTACTTAGAGGGGCTGGCTTTGCAGGATAAAGAGGATTTGGAGGCATGGGGAGCAGGGCTCTTTGTAAGGTATGAACCTTGCTTACATATTGAGTGCATGCCCCTTAAAGTAGACTCATCCTAAAAGAAAGACAGTCCTCTACTATTTGATTCCTAATATGTGGTGGTGCACTGGAGCTGGCCAGCACTGCTTAATGGAACCAACCAGTAACATTTCACGAATAACATTTGTGAGCTGGTTGTTAAACACAGTCTTTATTGAAAATGAAATTATGTAAGATTACAACTACACAAGATATATTGAAAACAAGGGTAACAAATGCTAAAAAGTCATCCCTTCCTCATTATTTGACCATATTTCATTATTATCTAAGCTCTGGGGTGACTTACATCTGTTCTATCCACACAGTGGAAACACTACCTGATGGTGGCCATGGGGCCTCTCTTCCGGTATACTTTCACTGATGTCATGTTGGCAGCTTGAAACTGGCCATGGTGGGAATACTTCTACACAGAAACTGACAAATGTTACAAATAAGCACTAGATCTACTTTTGCTTTTCTAGACTTAAGAAAGTGATGGAGAAAGTGTTAATAATGCAGATTCAACTTTGAAGTGCATTGTATCTGTAACTATTACATTGTGAACTGCAGAGGAAATTTCTTCCAGTATTTGAAAACTATTATTCAATTTTGTGAAGACGTAGCTCACATCATTGATGAATGTATAAAACTCTGATCTATGTCTTTCTTGTTTCTCTGACAAAGCTATTACCTGATGTTTATATTGGCATGGCAACAGTTCACCAATTATAACTGTAGTTTGGTTATGGATACAAGAGTTTGGTAAAAGTCAAAATAATTCTCTGAAAACCAACCGGTCATATAGAATTTACAATAAGAGCAGTGTATATTTTATTATTTGTAAATTGTTTGCTATCCATTTTTATCAGAAAAAATTTACAATCATCTTAAGTGCTGCATCTATATTTATATCTATGCATAATCCCCCCCAGAGCACTGATTGTCAAACATTTACCACTGCACAGGGTAATATATAGGATCATGGGTTGGAAAAGGGTATGGGAGAGGACACCTCGGAGAACATGCAAGTGAATAGCCCTCTTAATTACCAAGAAACAGAAACCTCAGTTCAACTGCAATTTGTATAAAGTGTAGGAAGCAACAAAGCATGGCCACAGACTTGCTGCCTGTTTCTATTAAGTAATGTCAGGCAGGACACAGCAGGCCCACTCATTTACGTATTTTCCATGGTTGTTTTGCAGTATAATAGCAGAGCTAAGTCAATTCCAGAGACCAGAAAGCCTGAGGTAGTGACTATCTGGCCCTTTACAGAAAAAGTTTGCCAACTCCTAGGCTAGAGAGAAATGAAAAAGGCCATCTGTGATTTACTTGAGTTTGTTCAAAATATTTAATAAGTTTTTTTCTAATTTTAATTTTGTGATATTTTCTGCCAAACAGAAGTTTCTAATTTTATGTGTATATAACCATCAAAATAATTATTTCCTTTCTGAGTGGTAAGCCAATTTCCAATAGCTCTTATTCCACACTTCATTCGCTCCCCACCGATTGAATTGCTATGCTCAGTCTATCGCTATGGCTCTATTTTTGAGCTGTCCATACTATTCCCTTGGTTTATCTGTTTATTCTAGCACCAGAGCTATGCCATTTTAATTATTATAGTTTAAAAATATGTTTAAACATTTGCATTTAATTTTTTCAGAATTTCTCAGGTGGTTCTCTGTGCCAACTCTTCCAGAATATGCTTTATAATCATCTGGTCAAGCTCTTACCACCACCTTGATTTTCTTGTGAATAGGGGGATCCTGTTAAAATGATAGATTTGTGATATACGTAATACTCTCCCACGTGCATACACATATAGATACACACATACATACATATCCACACCCCCAACTCCCACATATACAGCACATATTCACATGCACATACAGCTAGGCATTGTCTGGAGTGCCTTAGTCAAACATAAAGAAGGTGGTTTTCTGATGGCACACATTGGAGCATTTTCCCTCACATATATGGACAACTGAAGTGTGTTTGCTATAAAGCCATCAACTCTTTATGTTGTTATATTTAATATGACCTCTTTGGAAGAAATGTTTCCCATACATGTGTTTTTTAAGCTTTTCATCATGGAAATTCTCAAATAAATACAAATGGAGAAAACAGTATAATGAGTCCCATGTTCTTGTCACATAATCCCAAAGGTCATCATTTTTCCGGTCTTGCTTCATCCATCCCTTCCTGACCCCCCACTCCCCAACTCACACCCCTTGAAGTATCTTAAAGCAAACCCTAGACATCGCAGACATATTTTACTTGTAAGTACTATGGTACCTATCACTAGCAATAAGCACTTTTTTCATAAACCTTAATCACCTATTATCAGCTATTCAAGACTCCCTTGATTCTATACTGATTGGTAACAATAAGATAAAATAGCATCTAGTGCCCGATGGAGAACACGTCGGCGCTAATTATCACCTTATTCCTCTCTTATCCTTTTGATAAATTTGACTGCTTTCCTAGATTGGTGGGAAACTGGAAATAATGCTGTTGAAACCCAGAAAAACATAGCACGTGTGGGTTGCTACTCCTTTGGAAACAGAAGAAAGATTAGAAAAAAAAGAAAAGTTTCAATCAGGGAGAAAGTGAATTCTCAGAGTTTAAGAGAATGACAGAATTTTTTAAAGCGCCATCAATTGTCTCTGACAGTCTATTTATTACTATGTGAATACCAAGTATGTAAAATGAAACCCTTTGGAGCCATGAAATAAGATACATGATGTCAATTATAGAAAGAAGATTGGAAAGCATGCTTGATTATTTTTCCATTTAAACGTCAATGACTCACAACTCTCCCTGGCAGGGAAGGTGGTGGGAGGTACCCTGGCTCCATAGGTGGGCTCCTGGCTACCAAGGGAGGGCCAGAGGGCCAAGTCATATCAGCAAGGAGAGAGCAGCCATACCCCTGCTTGAGCTCCCCACAGGGCACTAAGCTATGCCCTCGAGGTAGGGGCAGAGGTGGAGAACAAGGTGCACACCTCGTCCCGGGCCTCCCCAGCAGACCTGGCCTGTAGTAAGTGCAGACAAGGTACATTTATGCACAATCAACGGGACAAGTACCAAGTAAAGATGTCCCTTAGTGCTGCACAAAGCCAAGCCCGATTTCTGGTGAATACTTCATGTGTATCAGGGGTACCCACAGGAGCCCCAGGTCACGAGGAGGTGCAAGACCCTTCCTGTGCCCAAGGGTGCTGAGTGGGAAGTACACCTGGGCAGGGAGGCTGGCCTGACCTTGGCAGTGCACAGGCTCTGCCCTGTGGCCCAGTGTGGGCTTTGAGATGAGGAGGCGGGATGGGGTGGCCCCTCTCTTCAATTTCTTGGTCTTGGTCATTACTTCTGCACATCCCCAGGAGAGGGGGCCCAATGCTGAGGCCAAAGAGACAGGAGACGTGGAGAAATGACATGTTCAGGACTTGGTGCCCAAACTTAAAATTTGGGGCATGCTGGATGGAAACTCTCTAAAATGCAGCCAAACTTCTCCGAAGGATGTTCTGCAGAATGGGCCCCAACCCCACCCTGACCACTGTCCCCAGCTCCCATCTCTGGCCTCGCAGCTACTGAAGGGTGCTGGCGTGGCCTGTAAGCTCACCCCCTTCCTATGCCTGCACACAAGAGGACTACAGAATGCCTTGCACTGCAAGGTCTGACACTTCAGCAGAGTTCAAGAAAGGGATGCCGAATGCAGGAGTGGGGGAAAAGCTGCTTGCAGACACAGCAAGGTGGTGGCACAGGCCTGTGCCTGATTCCATTCCTCACATCTCTTAGAGGACAGTGACCCTGAGAGAAGGCATGCCCTCCCCTCTGCCTGGGAACTGAAGAGGAAAATGAATGGCTAATCTGCTACTCAATTTTTAAAAATGGTTTTAAAACTAATTACTCAAACTGAGTTCAATCTGACAGGAGGTGAGAATTATTCGAGCTCACGTATCATTCAGATCACTTAATTACTTCATAAACTCTGGGTCTTAGTCTGGATTTTAAAGCACTTTTACACAACACACCATTGGAGCTGAGGGTGTTTTTTTTTTAAGCAATTAAGTTGCAGAGATTTGAAGGAGATTGAAATGAATAGCACAGAAACAAGCACCTCACCCCAAACCCTATAAAAAACCGTGTGTGCACTGCACTGTCCCTGGCATTGAGGCTGGCCCATTCACAGGCCACCCTTACAAGACAACCAGGGAGTGAAAGATCACGCTCACTTGGGACCAATTCACACCTTGGTGCCAATGATGCTGACAGGGGTTGGTCCTGACAATGCTGACCAGGCCCACATTTTCCTGGGCTCCAGAGCCCTGAACCTAGGTTATCTGGTGTCACCTTTCAGGTCCCCCGACAGACATCATCAGGTTGACCTGAGCATTTCAGGGCTGGCAGATTGGCTGTAAGAGGGTCCTCCCTCTCTCCTTGTTGTGTGACACCTGCATATACAATAGTGTCACCATGTGCAGGCAGGGCTGGGCTCCCCCTTCACCCACATGCTGAGGAGAAGCATCTTTCTGGTGGCTGTCTAACCCACCTGGAAAGCCTCTCAGCACACTCTCATGACTAGGTCTCTGTGAACAATACCTACTCTAGGATCCAGGTTTATGGGCACAGCATAGCTAATGCCTTTGTGATCTTTCAGTAGACACAGCACTTTTTTCTTTTGAGGCAGGGTCTCACTGTGTTGCCCAGGCTGGTCTTGAACTCCTGGGCTCAAACGATCCTCCTGCTTTGGCCTCCTGAGTAACTGGAACTACAGAGCAAGCCACCACGCCCAGTAGCGCTTTGGTCTTATAGTATCTATTCACCCTTCCTGCTCGGTGGTATTTCTGGCACTCTGACGATTTATAGAAATCATCTTAGATGCTCCTCTATGCCTCAATGTCGCTTTTTTACTGAAGCCCTGCCTGGCTGCACCAACACCTGTTGCAGACATAACATCATCCTCCCTGAGAAGGCTGACCCTTTCCTCCTATCAGTCTAGCCAGGAAGCCCCCTGCTTCTGTTCTGCACTGAAGGAAGGCCCCCAGACTTGCCCGTGGGAGGAAGAGAGCTGAGGTAGTTCATCACCGAGGACCAGGTCTTGGCCTGACACCCCACCCCTGTTTGCCCTCCAGGTCAGATGGGGGAGCCCTGTGGCTTCATAGGTGAGCTCTGCTATGGTCCCTTCCACACTCTGGAGAGCAAGGCCAGCCCTGGGGAGTCCCAGACTCAGGGGTAGACCTAGTGAGGCAGGTCATCTGTGGGCATGCCTGTCACTTCATCCAACAAAGCTCTGTGGGTCAGTTTTCTCTCATGATGGACTATATATTCTGTCCTACTAAGGTTAAAACCCTAAGTGACACAGGAGAGGTTATGAAAATGTGGCAGGCCTTAAGCAGGCCCATCTCCACGAGCCCTTTCTTGTTCCTTTCAGTTGGAAATCACTGCTTGTTCTGCTGAGTTCCAGGGCACTCCTCCTAGTCTTTCGTGGCTCTTGAGGCCTTGTGCATGATGCTCTTGGGTCCCTCAAATGGAAACGTTCTGGATTAGCCTATGAGTTCCCATCTCGGCTTGAAGTCTAGCACATGGCAGGACCTCTGCACACTGCATGAATACATGCCTGCTGGGACACACACACTCTCCTGTTTTGATGTCGCAGGAACACCCAGCAGAGGAGCTATTCACTTGGAGGCTGAAATGGGCTTATCCCATCCGGGTCTCAAAAGCACAAGACCCACACACCAGCCCAGGAAAGAGACACCTGGCCTTTACTGGAGCCCCTCTGTCCTCATTTTGGCCTCCGCTCCATCACTTTCCACCCCCATACCCCAAGAGGACCCAGTTGCCATACCGGGCAACAAGCACAGAGGCTGACACTCCAGAGGTGAGAATCACAGCAGGACATGGAAGGGAGACTCGGTTGTGACTGCAGAGTCCCATGGGAGGGCCACGTGGATTTCCACTGTGGATAGATGCTGATGGGACCCAGGCCAGTTGCAGCTGTGCTCAGGGAGGACTCTGGGCATGTGGCTGAAAGAAAGGAACCAGTTCTGATGGCAGACAGCCGTGAGGGCTTGTCGTGTGTCAATGGTGGCAAGACACTTGCCTCTTGCCTGTACTTGCCATTTCTGGCAAAGACAACATTCAGGAGTGGAGGCTCTCTGCAGGGTAAAACTTGCACGGGATAAACTGACCCCAGACACTGCTGCAGGAATGTGCAGACTCTCTGTGACAATACTGGAGAACATGTCCTCACTCTACAAATTCCAGTAAGTCACATCACAGAAGGTCAGAGGTAGAAGGTACCGGGTGTTTATTCTACTCCGGTCTCAATGTTCTGAAAACAAAGATCCAGTCCTTCCTTCCTCCCACCCTTCCTTCTTTCCCTCCTTTTTTTTTTTTTTTTTATGTCAAGGTCTCACTCTGCAGTGATATGATCACAGCTCACTGCTGCCTTGAACTCCTGAACTTAAGTGATCCTCCCGCCTCAACCTCCCAAATAGCTGGGATTACAGGCATGTGCCACCAAGCCTGGCTAATTTTTTTTGTAGAGACAAGGTCTCACTATGTTGCCCAGACTGGTCTCAAACTCCTGGTCTCAAGTGATCCTCCTGCCTTGACCTCCCAAACTGTTGAGATTATAGACATAAGCTACCGTGCCTGGCCAGATCCAGTTCTAATAATGCTCAGTGATGGAGATTGGTCTGTGTCAGGACTTAATTTGGGTTCACCCTTGGGAAGTATCCTTGTATCCACTAATCCTGTGTCCTCTGTAGCACACAGAGCATCTAGTGTCCAGGGAAGGCCGCACGAAAGAGATGTTTGAGTAAAGCGCAAAGAAGGTGAGGGAATGAGTGGTTATTACAGATGGTTCCATCTGCACTAATTAATTCCCCTACATCTATTGTCTGTCTATCATAAACCATGCTGCAGGAGGCTCTGAGGGTGCAGAGGAGCCGAAGGAAGGATGCAGACAGCAAACCTGCCAGTGTTGAAGCCGAGGCCAGAGCTGCTGAGTACTGTGCAGGCAGGAAGCCGGGAGCTGACCTGGCTGCACCTGGCTGGGAAGGAAGGGGTGTGCGAAGATGCAGGGCATGTGGGCCTGTGCTATGCACCGCTACAACCCCAAAGCTTGCTCAACGACTGTGTGCAGTAGGCTCCAAACCCATGTCCATTGTTATTATGTAAACAGAGCTCCTTCTATTGCACATGTACCCTGAAGGGCTGATGATACTTAATGCACTTGACCTTTCCCTGACCTCCAGGTGTGCATCTCTACCTGGACTTGTCACAGTTGTCTTCAATTTAACCCACCCAACCAGAGATCCTGACCTTCTCTCCAGCATCCCCTCCCTCTGCAATTCTCCAGATCCAGGAAATGGTGACTCCATTCTTCCACTGCACAAGACGAAAGCTCTGGAATCATCCACACCCCCCTCTCCTCTCATAGCCCCCATTTGATCTGTCAGCAAACCTCTCATCCCTCCTTTTGGAATCTGCCTCCACCACTGCTGCCCCTGTCAGAGTCACCTTCATCTGATACTGCAGTGACCTCCTAACCGGCCTCCTTGCCTCCGTCCCTCTCCACACCCACTTGCATCTGTTCTAAGCTGTCTATGAGCCTATTAACATGGAAGTTTAGATCACCTCTCTCCTCTGCTTAAAATCCCACAGTAGTTTTCCACCAAGTCTCTGTGAAGGCCTACAAAGCACAGTGCCATCTGGTCACCCGTTCTCTCAGTGAATGATTCCTGTCCAGTCTACTACTCTCTTGACCTCCACCTGCAGCCTCGAGGGCCTCTCTACTGTGCCTGGAACACACCCGACATGCTCCTGTCCCAGGGCTTTTGCACCTGTTGAACCCTCTACCTGAAATGCCCTTTCCCCAGGGGTCTGCATTGCTCACTCCCTCATCTTCTTTGAGCTTTTCTCAAATGTCCCTTTTGCGAGGCCTTCCCTGGACATCTCGAATGTCCTAGCCACCTTTCCCTGCTTTACTTTTCTCCTTAGAGCTTCTCATCATCTAATGATGACAACTTCCTGCTTGATGACCTTATCTCATGACCGGCTCCACCCTCTGGGATGTAGGCTTAGCGTCTGTTTCATTCCCACTTTCCCCCCAGTACTCAGAGCCTGGTCAATGCTCAGTAATTAGCTGGTGAATGAAGGCTGCATTCTTAGGGAGGAGCACTGGTCTTTGGAAACATGGATAAATTCCACTTCTCATGTTTTAAGATTTTTGTATTCCTATTTACATTTGCCTGTTCTTTTTTCTTTCTTTCCTTTATTTTATTTTATTTTTGAGTTGGAATCTCACTCTGTTGTCCAGACTGGAGTGCAGTGGCACGCTCCCGGCCACTGCAGCCTCGACCTGAGGCTGAAGAATCAGATCTTTTTTAAGCTTTTAAAAGTTAACATGTTTTTTACCCCAACTGTTAGCCATTCCCTTGGGCAGTGCAATATTCAGCAACTTCAGCAACTGCCTGTGATTGTTCTTGACTAATTCTCTTTCCACACTCTGTGAGGCTACTTGCAATGGGAGAGCTCTGAGTCAGGACAAATAAAGACAGCCTTGCAAGTAGGGTCTTCCAGGGAAATACAGACAGGTCAGATAATGATAGTTCTGGGAACGAGGCTTTGAGGGAGCTCCTACCCCTCTCTGATCCCTCCAGTGGCTTCTCGCACGGCTAATTTTTGATTTATTGTAGAGACGAGGTCTCGCCAAGTTGCCTGGGTGGGTCTCGAACCCTCAGGCTCAGGTAATCCACTCACCTCGGCCTCCCAAAGTGCTGGGATTATAGACTGAGTCACCGAGCCTGGCCTCCTTTTTTTTTTTTTTTGGCAAATTGATCAATTTTTCTTTACTCTTATTTTCCTCTTGTGATTTGGAAGGTCTGCATCTTGTTGCATATCCTGGTTATCTCTACATTATAAAAAGGTATTTGGGTTTATATGTCTCTTAAGGAGACATAATCTATTTCTTACCACCACGCCCCTGTGTAAAATGAGACTCTTAGCACATCTGTATTCCTCCCCTTTCTCATCCCTAACCTCTATGTTTCTGTCTTTGTCCCTCCCAGGGAGAATGGGTAGGACATTTGCCACAAATATTCAGATGAGACCTCTCTATGAGGCCAGGTCTAAGTTGCAGCCCTGGAAGCCCTGGGGACAGCACCCCCAGTAGGGGGGAGCAGATGCAAAGGCCTCATGGTGGATAAGACCAAGCATGTTCTGGGAACTAAAGGGTGATGAGGCAGAGGAAATGGGACATGGTAGACAGGGCTGGCAGGACTTGTAGGCAGGCCAAGAGAGTTCAATTTTGCTCTAAGAGCCATGGGAGATCATGAACGTGGTTAACAGGTTGCATCACCATCTGAATTATTATTATTATTTCCTCAAACTCCAGGCTCAGCCTCTCAAGTAGCTGGGACTACAGGCGTGTGCCACCATGACTGGCTAGTTTTTTTAAATTTTTATAGAGACAAGGTCTTGCTATGTTGCCCAGGCTTGCCTCGAACTCCTGGGCTCAAGTAATTCTCCCATTTCGGCCTTCCCAAGTGCTGGGATTATAAGCATGAACTATCATGCCTGATTCTGAATTGTAGTTTTAGAAAATAATTGGATGCTGTGTGGCAAGTGGCTCTAGTTGGTGGGGTGGGGAGAGGCAGTGGAGCAGGAAGTGAGAGACAGTAGTGGACTGAAAAATGTGAGGCAATGAGCAGACTGAGATATATTCTAGGAGCAGAAAGAAAAGAATTGAAGGTTGACTCCCCGGTTTTGGTTAAACAACTGAGCACATGGTGAAGTTATTTACAATCATGGGGGAAACAGGAGAAGCGGTTTGGGAATTCTGAGACATATGAGCGCGAGCCTGTTAGACCAATGCACAGAAGATCCAACAGCTTCCAGAGATGCAGCCTCCAGACATGCTGCTGGATGAGATCCCTGTGTGGGAATGAAGACAGAGCAGAGGGCTTAGGAGCAAGCACAGGGGTATGGGGAAAGGGATTGGCCAAGGAGACCCAAAGAAGCAGCCTGTGAGTGGGAGAGCCTGTAGGGTGGGACACTGCTGCAGCTTTGTGAGGAGGGCACTTCGAGAAGGGGTGAGATGTTGAGTTGCTGCATGCTGACCCTGTGCTCTGCACCCTGCCTGCATTCACTGATTTCTCCTCACCCACAATCCAGTGATTTGGGCATTATCACCCCACTTTCCAGACAAGAAGACCAAAGCCCAGAAAGGCTGAGTGACTTGCCAAAGTCATAGGGGTTGGAGCCAGCATCCACCTCCTGGTAATAGGGCTCCCAAGTCCACAATCTTAACTACTACACCATGTAGTCCCCAGAAAGGGGGCTTAGCTTGGTAGGCCACAGACTCTGGGTTTAATGGCCTGATGAGGACACACAGGACCACTGGCTTGGGCAACATGGAGACTCTGGGGGACCCTGACAAACCCCAACTTTGGTGCAGTGGATGGGAACAGGCTGAGGAGTGAACAGGAGACAGCCACGGCAGGCAGCTTGTTCTGCTGGCTTCACCATAAGGCAGAGAAGTGGGTGGCAGCTCGAGGGGATGGGACTCAAGGGAGACTCCAGTGCATGTGTGTGAGCCAGGAAGGGAAAAGGGAAGAATGATGTGTGAAAAAGACGGCTACTCACAGCCCCATGGGGATCTGCCCTGTCCCCTTAATGCTGTCCTGGGACACAGGTGGAACTTGTTATATTCTGCTTATGACATAGAGTAAAGACCCCAGGGCTATGCTGTGGGGACACAGGACTGTAGCTACCAGACACCCTGTGCTCCCCTGCACACAGTGCCAGCCTTCCAGGCAAGCAGGCAAGAACTCTGCCCTGTGCCCGCAGGGCAGTGAATGCTTGAGGATGCAGCTGGCATGAGAAGTTGGCCCAACTCTTAACAGTAGGTTGAGATACTCTGGGGCTAAAAAAAAGAACTTAGGAATGTCTCCTTTTAAAATTTGTACATTTTAGGTCATTTCAATTTTTATGTTTTTGCATTTTCAGAATTTATTATAGCAACATTTTCTTACAATAGTTATTTATTATTTTAAAGCAGAAAAAAATGTAATTTGGGGAGGCAGGAAATCCCTGTTGATGACTTGATCACTTAAAGTCCATTTTCTGCATAAGGCAAGTCGATTCTCTTCTTTTTTTCCTGGGTTAAAAAAGTCCCTCTTGAAACTGTGTTTCATAACAAATTGGGAAAGAACCAGGGCAGGGGAAGGTTCTCACACACCCGTAGGGCAATGAAGAAGCAGAGTGTGTCTTTACAAAAAGGTACAAGGAACAACAGAACAGTGAAAGTGGATAGCCTCATGAAAAAGAATAAATTTGAATCCCTACCTAATACCATACACAAAAATATACTTAATATAGATCAAAGACCTACATGTAAGAGCTAAAACTATAAAACTCTTAAAAAGAAACATAGGAGTAAATCTTTGTGACCTTGAGTTAGACACTGGTTTCTTAAATATGACAAGCAACAAAAGAAAAAAAAAGATACATTGAACTTCATCAAAATTAAAACTTTTGTGTATCAAAGAATATCATAATGCAATTGAAAAAACAACCCACAGAATGGGAAAAAATATTTTCAAATCACGTACCTGATAAGTACTTTTCAACTTAACAAAAAGGCAAACAACTCAATTTTAAGAATGGGCAAAACTTGGATAAACATTTCCCCAAAGAAGATAAACAAGTGAGCAATAAGCACATTAAAAGATGCTCAACATCATTAGTCATCAGGGAAAATGCAAATAAAAACCACAAATATCACTTCACACTGACTAGAAGGATTATAATTTAAAAAATAAAAACAGAAAATAACAAGTGGATGTGTAGAAATTGGACCCCTCATACACTGCTGGTGGGAATGTAAAACGATGCAGCCAATGTGGAAAACAGTTTGGCTTTTCCTCAAAAAGCTACACATAGAGTTGCCATATGACCTGACATTTCCAATCTTAGGTATATAAGAGAAAGAAAAACATATGGTCCACACAAAAACTTGTACACAGATGCTCATGGTAGCACTACTTGCAACAGCTAAACCGTAGAAACAACCCAAATGTCCATTACGAATTAATGGACAAAAAAATGTGATATATCCATACAATGAAATACTGTTCAGCCATAAAAGGAATAAAGTTCTGATGCATATTACAACATGGATGAACCTTGAAAATATTGTGCTAAGTAAAAGAAGCCAGACACCAAAGGCCATATATACTATGATTTCATTGATATGAGATGTCCAGAAGAGGCAAATCCATAGAAACAGTAAGTAGATTAGGGGTCACCAGGAGCTAGGAGGAGAGGAGGGAATGAGGAGAGATTGCTTAAAGGTATGGAGTTTTCCCGCTGGAGGAATGAAATGTTCTGTAATGAGATAGTGGTGATGGTTGCACAACACTGTGAAAGTACTAAAAGCTACTGAATTGTACATCTAAGATGGCTAAAATAGTGAATTTTATGGTGTGTGAATTTTATCTCTACAAAACAAAGAAT
Organism: Tarsius wallacei; assembly: GCA_963574415.1. Lineage (NCBI taxonomy): Eukaryota > Metazoa > Chordata > Mammalia > Primates > Tarsiidae > Tarsius > Tarsius wallacei. The sequence continues at coordinate 6,381 of CAUYQG010023352.1, read as the reverse complement.
TACCAGAGACACTGTCCTTAAGGTCCAAGAGTTAATCAAAACATTGAAATGCAAAAGCTGTCATAAAATTCTTGAGAGCCACTGACCTTGCTTCTCCGGGTTGCGGACCTGGGATGGCATGTCTTGGATTTCCAAGGTCCACTGCCCTTCAGCCTTTTCTCCCCAACAGTGGACAGTCATGAATTCCCAGTTTGTAAATCCTTCATTGGAGAGATCCAGCAATCTGCAATTGGAGATGCAGTATCAGAAAAAGAGGGTCCTGGTACTGGCTGGCTGGGCGGACAGGCCAGCCCCATGGAGGGCTCACTTTGCATTGGAGGAATTACTCCCTAGGAGACTGTGCAATCTAGCTGGAGTACAATCCCTGGGCAGCAGGGGTGAGAAGAGGAGAAAGGGGGCGTGGCCTTTAGTCAATGCAAGGGCAAAGGGTGCAGGTAAAATGTTGACTGTTCTTTCAAACTCTTACAGCAGAATATCTCCTTCTCCATCACCTCCTTGGACCTCCTTAACATTCTGAGGGGCGGGCAGGCCTCACATAGTCTAGTAAAAGATGGGGATTCCGTCTGCAGTGGGCTCCTCTCTCCTCTCTTAACTTGTAGACAGAGATCCCAAGTGTACTGGTTTGCTGCAGGTCCAACCACCAGTAACCAGTTAAGCTGGGGGCATTCTGACTCCCAGTCTATATTCTTTCTACCACCAGCAAGTGTTTATGAGGTCATCACTTTCCTGAAGAACCTGGGCCACTGCCTGTGCTTGCACACTATTCTGCCAGGCTTCCCAAGAGCCTTTTACCGTTAGCCTTGGGGCTAGTGCCAGGACCAGGAGCATGGCCCATGCCCCCAGAGCCTGGATGCACAAAAGCAGACAGAGAGAGGCTGGGCCATGTGACCCTTCCACTGAAGCCCAAAGGGTGTTCACAGAGGAAGCCTTTCCAAAACACTTGCGTGTGGGGTGAATGCAGCATCCACACCTGTCTTAGAGCCAGCTCTGTGCACTGTTCTCCAGAAGACACAAATGAGGAAAAATGGATTACTATTCAAACTTGTAGGGAAAATTCTGTCCCTCCATCTCTAGGGCTTAACTGGTTTCATCAGCTGCCTTTGGGGGAGCTGACGATGGCAGGCCTGGCTGCTTTTCAGTGTGGGTGGGAGGCACCCCCGGCAGGGGTTGGGGAGGAGGAGAGATGGAGGCTCCTGTACCTCCCAGCAGGTTCTGATGTGCCTCCCTTTGCCCTTCCAGACTGGAAAGTCTTTACCAACTGTACCCACAGCCCCTGGGCCTTCAGCCTTGTATTTTTCAAGCAGAAACAAGAAACAACTAATCGATACCCTCTCTCCTCCTCCACCCAGTGCCGTCTTCAGGAGGAGCTCTCTCTCCTCCGGGGGGACAAACAGTTCCAGGTTCTTTTCTCTTACTCGTTCTTCATAATCTAATTTCTTATCTTTATTTTGGAATAACAATTTTTTAAACATAAGATTTTTTATTGCTCACCAGAAATTCAAATATGTAAGTTTTGCATGATGTAAGATTCAATTTCCAATCTGGGGGCTCTGTGAACACTCGATGTATGCAAATGTTTAAGGGAACATTCTTTGCATGGGGAATAGTGGAAGAAAATATCTAAGAAATGGCAAAGGTCAAGGCTGTTTTTTTACACACAAAGCCAAGTTGAACTCGACACGCTAGGAAGAGAACAAGGACAAACTGTCTTTCAAGTGCTGAGGTACTGAAGAAAGTCAACGCAGCCTTAGTTAAGAAATTTGGCAACCTGGAAAAGTGCCGAAGTAAGTAAGATGTGAAGTAAAGTGGAAGGTAATCGATCCTCAAATACAAAAACTCTTGATATAATCACAAAGTCTGCCTTAGAAAAAAACAAATTCCTGAGACTCAGGTGACGGCCGAGTAGACTCAGAACAGCTTTCTGAAGCGCTTGATGGCACAGGGACAGCACGACCTAGCAAAAGGGGTAGACCCCAATAAGCTGGCAGGACCAGCTCTCTTCTAGACCAGGGGCTCACAGGCTAGACCAGAGCAGGAGGGACATAAGAAGGGCAGGAAAACAGGGTTGTGGGGGAGGGAAGGCTGGGGCGCTGGAAGGTTCTTGTGGAACAGGCATACACAGACCACAAAGGGCAGCCAGGCCCCTGCGTCAGGGACGATGCCAAGCATTTTTATCTATATTATCACATTTGCTTCTTATAACATTCCTACTGTTTAACAGATGAGTGAGGTGATATTTTCAGAGGTGACAAAAAAAGAGAAGCAAAATGACTGGCTGCTGGGAGTCCAGCTGGAAAGTGAAGGAGCAGGGGTGTGGACTGGGGTCTCCAAGGTCAGTGCCGCCCCACCTGCCTGCCACCTATTGCTCCAGGCTCCAAGCCTTACCACGGGCTCTCGGTCAACCTGGGCCACCACCTGTGCCTGCACACCGCTCTGCCAGGTTTCCCAAGAGCCTTTTACCTCCAGCCTTCGGGCTGGTGCCAGGACCAGGAGCATGGGGGCAGACTTACCTATTTGCCCAGCTTGGTCCAGTGTGTGCAGGGAACATGGGGCTCAGTGTTGGAAAGCATCCCACTTTTCAAGAAATGCTAGAAATGAGGACTTTAAGAGGAAATCTCTGAAAACTAAGGAAAACAAACAAATACTAGGAGCACATCAGCATCAGGCTGCAGCATGCCTGCTGGCACGCTGAACTACTCACACCTGAACTACTCACACCTGTGTTGGCCACCCACAGGCAGAGACAGAGTGTGGTTGGGTCTCCCAGCAGGAGGGAGAGGTGCCCTGTGCTGCTCTTGAGCTATGAAAGCAGAACACAGCAGTGGCTGAGCTTGGTGGCCAGGTCTGGTTGCAGGGATAATTCCAGTGCACGGAGGACAGTCTGGTGCTGGGCCCATTGCCAGCTGCCACTGCCTCATCTTGCACGTTGCAGAGGGACCAGGCTGCTAGGCAGAGGTGTGGAGGGCACAACACTGTCCCTCGCTCCTTCAGACAATGGTCCTGTCTGCCTGCAAGTCAATCTCTCTGTCTTATGCAAAGCCCAGCAGTGGTGGACAGGGCTGAAGGAGGTTCAGAAAGAACAACTCCCAACTTCTGCCTGGCCTTGAAAGCCTTCACTAGACCCCCACGTTTCTGAATCTCTCTGGCTCCCTATAGCCCAGGTAAGAGCCACAGATCCAGGGAGGTCACCAAACAAGTCAAGTGGGCCTGGAGCAGGCAAGTGCGGAATGGGGGCTACAGTCCAGTGGACAGGGCAGGTGTGGTCTCAGGGTGCTTCCTGTGGCAGGAGGGGGCATAGTTACCAGTTGTTTTCAAAAGAAGCTGAAATTGCTGATTTTTCTATGAAACATTTTTTCTCCCTCTGCCTCTTAGCTAGAAGAGATAAAAAAGTACCCCAAACAACCCCCAGAGCCTCTAAGTTCCCAGAAACTCTTTCATTCTAATTACCTGCAAATCATAAAAATGCACCAATGTACTTTTCCTGGTTTCTAAGTTTAGTGAAGAAATGACTCCAAAGCCTTCCACAATCCACCCACAAAGTTGTAGAATTCCAAGTCCCTGTCTGAGCACAAGTGCTTAGGCTAGAGGGAGGCAGAGAATGGCCTGGGAGTGTCTTCCCCACATCCCATCCAAACCCATGTCTTCTGGAAATCAGGCTTCCACGGGTGCAGGTTCTGAAGGTGGACCACTGGGTGGGAGAGCTGGGGGCTGGGGGCCACACAATGCTCCCCATTTGAAGGTCAACTGGCTAGGATCAAAATGATCAATGCACATCTAAGGGCAATTATGGCATAGCCAGAATTCCACACACTTCGCCACTAAACAACAAAACAAAACAGAACAACTTCTTTGTCACTTCTTCTGAAAGGGAATGCTTTCCAGGACCTTTTTGAAGGCAAGGTTTCAGGGAGCTACTTTTAAGGTTTGTGGGGTCTACATGTGAGAGTCTCCAAGAGGATGGAAGCTGCCAGAAGAACTCGCTGTACCTTCCATGTGCCAGGTGCCTTGTGGTCCCGCTGTGGGCCCGGACTGGATGGAGCCCTCGAGCAGAGCAGCGTCAACCCTGGAGAGCCCAGCCCCGCCCTCCTGGGCCTGCCCCACCTTACCTCTTTGCCAAGAGCTGAGACTTGGTTCCTGAGGGAGAAATCAGGTAGATCTGGAGGTCTCCCCGGCGTGGGTGCGAGATGGAAATGCGAACCACCACGTGCTCCAGGTAGACTACCCGCTGGTCCGAGTGGTCGGCACAGGCGCTGGTCAGAGATGTGGTCCGCAGCGGATGCACTATGGGGATGCTCCTGAGGGAGGAGGAGGGAGGTGCTCAGGACCTGCACCTGGGTCACTGAAGGTCACCTACACAGAGGACCAGTGTGGCCTCTGGGTTCTGGAGACCCAAGAAACAGCAGCCACCACCTTATGTCTACTCTTGGATGTTCCACTGTGAGTTATGTCACCTGCTCAGAAGATGTTTATGGTTCTGGAATTTGTTTACAGAGACTGAAAGGAATGCGTAGACCTAGGCCAAGGTCCCCAGGGATTGGGCCCCTTGGGGGACCAGGAGGTGGCTTCCCTTAAGTGGTATTTGGCCAACTCACTTCCTCCACTGCATTTGGTCTGCAGAGCTTTGAAATCCCACACCTAGGTTTCAAAGACTGGCCCTGAAAACAGAAGTCATAATGCTGAATAACAACAGTCAGGCATTGGCCTGATAATTTACGAGGACTAACCCATTTAATCCAGAGAGATATTAAGGACAGCACTCAAGGTGCAGCTAAAGAGAGCCGGAGCTGGGACTCAAGGTCCCAGAGCCAAGCCTGCTGGCTCGACCTTAGTGCCACGTGACTGGCAAGGATGCTTGCATGGACCCACACTCAAGGAATACACTCAGAGTCTATCCTCTCATGCTGGTCGAAGCTGTGGCAAATGAACCCATGTTTCGAGAGCTGGTATGTTCCCTGCATCAAGCCCCGGGTCCCCTCCCTGCCCTGCCCTGTGATGGAAATGGACAATGGTCCTCTTAAAAAACCCAGGGCAGTTTTACCTTATGGGATGGAATCTGATGACACACACGAGGCCCCAATCACTCAAGAGTCATTTCTACTTGAATCTTCTGACACACTCCCCAGACAAAACAGATGCGGTCTGTACCCAAGTGCTTCTCCTGCCTCCTGGCTGGGTCATCTTGCCTATTCTGGGCTAGCAGGACTCACATCTCCTCCACCCAGACCCCCTCACACCCATGACTCATAGGCTGAAGAAGGATGGCATTCTCTGGTGCAGACCCACCACTGCCCAGCAGCACATTAACAATCCCCACCACATGACCGGGCTCGGCTGATTACAAGAGCGCTTTTCCCATTATGCCCGCCTCTCTGCTCGGGAGGCTCAAAGCGTATGCTCAGAGCCGCTCAGGAATTACACTGCTTGTCTCTACTGGGCCTGAGTCATAAAAAACAATCAAAACAGTTATAAACAGTGATGTAATTCCCTCGGAGACTCTGTAAATATTTGAAAACATGCTTTGCATGCACCATCAATTGATTTAGAGATGCTGACTTCTTTCATTGCCTTCTCCCAAGTTTTACTGTCAGTGTTTTCCAGTCAGCCGGCCCTGCTGTGGCAGATGCAGAACACAAGAGAAATCTCCAGAGAGTTCCAGGTCCTGCAGGGCACATGTGTTATCTCCAGGTGAAGCGGTCGACCATATTCCCAACCTCTACTCCTCACTAAGAATGCAAAGCGGGTGTGTTGGGGTTCCCCTGGAGCTTCAAAATGTGGCTCCCAGTCAAGACCCCAAGACACAGGAATAACCCTACACCCTCGAACTTCGAGCACCTTATCAGGGCTGACTAGCAAGATCAAGCTGAAACAGAAACAAAAGCTATTTGAACAGAAGTGAAAACACTGTCCCCACATCCCAACCATTTGCTAACTGGCAGAGGAAGCAATTAACCTGTTCTAGAAATAGACCTGGAATCCTATGGAGGAAACCTTAATCCCACTGACAAAGCACAGGATTTAAGAGAACAGGAATAGGGTAAAAGAAAAGACAGCCAATCTCATCCCTCACCTGCGTGATACCCTGTGCCTAACCACAGTGTCAATACCCGCAGAAAAAAAAAATCATCTGGCTAAGAGTGTTAAAGCCTCTTGCATCTGACTTCTGATTCCTGCTAAGGGACTCACTGGTAAGGAAGGTGGGGCTGAGTCTAGTCCACAGGGAGTAGGTGCTACTGCCTGCAGAGAGCTGGGGGTTGTTTGGGGTACTTTTTTATCTCTTCTAGCTAAGAGGCAGAGGGAGAAAAAATGTTTCATAGAAAAATCAGCAATTTCAGCTTCTTTTGAAAACAACTGGTAACTATGCCCCCTCCTGCCACAGGAAGC